>LPNX010397131.1:0-38082 GCA_001517045.1 Pseudotsuga menziesii | reverse complement strand
TTTAGACATGACTCCCGATTTAGACATATGACCAAATTTGGACAAGGGAGGATTAATAATCCTAACACACCCCCTGAATGCTAACTTGGACAAACTGTGGTCCCTGGTAACTTAGACCATAGGTCACCCATTACATCAAGTAAAATAAAGTAACTGCTCAAAAATAAGGTGCTTGGGGAAAAACCACATGGGAAAAAAAACACCCCTTCTAATTAAGCAGGTAGAATCAGGATCAATCTGGTTCTTCTGTACACAGGTATCCTAGGGCCTAGCATGTGAACCTCTCCATCATTATGTCTGGAGGAATCTTCCTCTTTGGAAGAAGAATGATATGCTCAATTAAATCATAAATATAGACAGCTGCCGGATGAAGACTCGACCCATGTAGAGCAACTAAAGTCAACTGAAAAGTGAGGAACGGTTCTTGAGAATTCAGAGAATGTGAAGAACACTCAAGAAACTGATATGTTGCAGCCATGAACAGAAAACCATGAGTGGTAAGAACATCCCTAAGTGTTAGGAGCAGGAGTCCATTGGAATGCAGAAAATCTTCCTCTTTACTAGTTCTGTGAGAAGATGAGCATGTGATCAATGGTAGAGAAGCACTGGGACGGTTGAGAGCGAATGCTGGAGCTCCATAGTCTGATATAGCTTCGGTGAATGTTTGCATGGAAGTGCAGCAGAATTTTTCTTCAATATCATAGATTCGAATGTCTTCTTCTGTTTTAGAAATATGAGAAGATGAGATATCAGAGATCTCATGAACTTCCGGAGCATCAGGAGAAGGAGTCACTGCATGGAGGCTGTCTTCAATTCAAATTGACTGTGTAGAAGTTCCTGCTTCTTCTTCATCTTGAACAACTTCATCAGAGAGAGTGGAGGCCGATATTTTTGGATCAAGGATGCTTGTGGTGCTGGATGTGCACCATCCGCTATTACTTCCAAAGGTTCTTTCCAATCTTATCCAGAGTTCCAGTGGATCTTTAATAGATCTACTGTGATAGCGCATGCTAGGAGAAAGAGCCAGTTCCATTATTTCAAAATCTTTATCCTTTGATTTTAGCCAGTCATTATCACTCTCAAAAGAATTTATACCTAATCCAATAGACACCGAAAAGAGTTTTTGTCTTCTCAGACATATATTCATCTTCAACCACCATTCAAAATAGTCTGAGGATCAGGTGAGAAGAGGAACTGATGAATTCATTTCGAAGTTGTACCCACAAAACAAAAAAATGATCCAGTAGGAGATCTGAGGAGGAGAAGTGCCTTGTCCGTCGAGGCTCTGATACCATGTAAATTTGAGCATATAGATCTGTAGACAAACACACAACTCACAAAGAAGATCTCACAATTTACTCAGCCATTGAAGAATGAAACAGTGCAAAAGGCTTGCAGCTGTGAATGCTTTCATTAATCAAAAAAGTAATCCAGATAATAATTACAATGATGTAAAATGGCTTTAATAGCCACAAGCAATTCGAATCCACATGAGGAAGTTCGAATTGATGACTCTACTTGACTGTAGGTAACCAAGACTTGTCTAAATCACAATTGGAGTTCTAAAACACAACTAACTGTTACATTTAGTATTAAATAATGGTTAACTGACTGTGGTAGGTGATAAAAGTGCCCCACATGTGTGCAATTAATTAAACCATTATTTAACTGAATGTAACTGACTCCTAACTTGTCTTGACTAGTCATCAACTGAAGTTAAGGACCCAGTAGTTAATTGTCCTTGTCTAAATCATAACCGGAGTTCTAAAACACAACCAACTGTTACATTTAGTATTAAATAATGGTTAACTGACTGTGGTAAGTGAGAAAAACACCCCTCATGTGTGCAATTAATTAAACCATTATTTAACTGAATGTAGAGAGCTAGAACTGAATGTAACTGACTCCTAACTTGGCTTGACTAGTCGTCAACTGAAGTTAACTGACCTTGGTTGGTTTCGGCACTCCCAGTTGCTTCCTAAATTGTAGGGATTGATATAGGAGACTCCTAAACTTATGCAATCAAGTGCAATAAGTGGCAGTGAGCCTCAATTAGTGTTCCCCACACTTTGGTAACTGAAGCATGTGCCCCAATTAGGTTAAGTTTAACCAATGGTGCTAATTACTATAAATAGACTGGATGGACTCCCGATTTAGACATGACTCCTGATTTAGACATCTGACCAAATTTGGAAAAGGGAGGATTAATAATCCTAACATCCCCTACCTTGCCTTCAAACTTGGGTATGTCTGATCGCATTTTAGTTGGCATTGGAGGCCAAAACGCTTGATGGCGAATGGGGTCATTTGTCAATCAAGCCAAATCAGGCAAGTTAAGACGATCCATGAAAGGCAGATTGGGCCCTAGGTTGATGTGAGATGGGGAAGGGATGGTGGTGGGGTTTGCAGGTGCATAATGTACCTGAATAACTGGGCGTATGGTTTGTACCATTATAGATGGGCCAATACCCCCAATTGTGGTGGGATTGATAGTGTGGGTGGAGGGGACTTGCCCCCATGTATGACAGTAAGGGCAATGTAAGTAGGTGGTCCACTGCCCCCCTATGTTGTAAGTGTGCCAGCTTGGATGGTCACTATGGGTGGTGGTAGCTGACTAATGACAGTTTCCATGACTGTGCTTGGGCCACCTATAGGGTTTTTGATGACGGGTTGTGATGTGGACATGGGTCCAATTGCTATGGTTATGCCGAAAAATGAATCTGGATTTTCACCGGCTGTGGGGCTTGATGGTGCAGTATGGAGGTCCGGTTCATACTTTTATGGGTCTGAATATGAATCAGAGGCTGTGTGGACTTCTAATGGTGTGGGAGATCATTGAGAACAGTTTCGGCGGTGTCAGTTTAATGTCCTGAATGGTTGTGTTCGCCTCTTAGGCATGAGGAAGAGCATGGGGGATCAATTGTGTTAGATGTTTATCAAACTGCAGGGAATGATGTTTGGACCCTAGTTTCAATGGCTTCCTATTGGCTATAGGTGGTCACTCAGCCACCAAGACTACCAGAAGACAGTGCTTGGCTTTTTCCTCCCAGGCGTTTCTACTCAATTGGTGGGGGTCACTGCCCATTTTTCTTGGCAATTCCTCTCAGCGGCCAGCTACTTTGGGGTTCCCATGGTACACCTCACAATGAGTTTCTAGTTTGAGCCCAATAACTTCCCATGGTTAAATTAGTCAGGGACTTATGTCCTCAAAGACTGTAGATTTGTTTTTAGTGTAAATTGATAAATTTTAAGGCTCTCTCGGCATCATGAACTGAGTTGGGTTGATTAGTTGGTATGGTGTATTTGTTTTTTTGTCTTTTTGGTATCAAGTGACTACAAATGGTTTATGAATTCATCATATTGTAGTAGATTTCATATCATTGTTGTGCATGTAGCGAATAATCAGAAATTTGTAACCAAATACAATTTTTAACCCTGAATGTTGGTGGCCTAACTAGATGACTACCTTACACCTATATTCCTCTTCAACTAAGAGAAGGTGCTGGGATCTCAACACAATGGGACTAATCCCATCTGTAGATCCATATGTCACCTCTCGGATGCAAGGCTGGTCAACAAGGAGGATGCTTAGTGCTGTGAGAAGACCTCCTTCTCTACCCCCTCTACCTTCCAGGTCATCTATTTTTAATGGTTTAGAACAATATTCAGTGAAGGGCCTAGGTCTATACAAGCTTGCCTTTTGTCGTATCCCAGAAAACCCTGGAGGGTGATGACTAGGTAGAGGAGGAAGGGTGAACAAGATTGTTAATTTTATTATCGATTTTAGTTAGGCTACATTCATTCAGCCATTAAAATTTGTTTGGAATTTACACATTGTTTGTTACAGGAAACTACAGTAAATCGTAATAGAAACTAAAATTGACCTACTGTGCTAGACAGAGGTAGCTGAGCCAAACTAACAGTCCCTATTAAACTGAAATTTAACCTCTAATCGACAAACCGCACATTTCTGATCAAATTTGGCGAGGGGGTCGCAATTTTTTTTAAGAAACAGGTGAGTGGGTCGCACAAATTTCATAGACAGAAGTGGTATGTTTTTCTGAGTGAAGCCATACCTTTCGATGGTTTAAGGGAGACCTAGTCGTGCATGTTAGGCCAAAAAGAGCAACCTCATCCCCTATTCAGGCCCAATAAGTGTGACCTGCCCTGGATTTGGGGTTTTTTTGATCCTGAGTCAGATTCGACTGACAGTAACCTGTACTGTGGCCAAAAATACTTGGATTTTCCTTGCAAAGGCTTTGGCAATAATAAAAATAGGAAATAAACTAGATTTAACCTAGATATGACAGGAAATTTTAAAAACTAGGGCATAAATGGAAAAAACTTGAAATTTTAAAAATCTGGACCAGGGATCTTGTGGGATCGACCTGGTATGGTCGCCAGTTCTTTAGCAGGGACTTCTCATTGCTACAGGGGAAAGAATGGATCCCTTTTGTCTATAGGACAGAAGGGTAGGTTCCTACTTGTGGATAATGTAGTAAAGAAACCAGACAGAAAGGAAAGCCAATGACAGAAAGAAAATGGCCATGAGCCCCTCTGCAAACAAGGTTAGGGATTCGCCTTGGCTACCTGCAAAACATGTTAAAGATCAAACCTGCAAACAAATAATGGTCAGAAAACAACTAAGCTATCAAAGTAAAATGCATAAACAAAACAAGATTATACCTCTCCTTTGGTAAAATGGGCCACCATGCCCTGGCTGGAAGGAAGCACCTCTCTATCTCACTTAGCAATGGAGGAGGAGCTATGGCTCAATGGGTAATGTGAGTGGATGAGAGGGGGATGTGGGTGGCTTGAGAGGCAAAGAGGTCTCAAGGAATCCATGGGTAGCATAACAGTATGGAAGAGAGGTGTGTCTTTGAGAGTGACCCCCCACACTCCTTTTATAGCTTTTTTGGGTTTTTAGGGTTTTAAGCTCTTGGTCCAGGATTTAGCCCCTTTTTTGTGATTTTAGCCCCTTCTTCCCTAACTTTATATTCTTTTAGGGTTTTAGGCTCCTTTGAGGGGTTTTAGCCCCTTTTTGGAGGCTTTATCCCTGAGGAGAGTTATTTAGGCTCCTTTTTGGGTTTTTTAAGCCCTTTTATTCATCCTTAAGCTTTTTTGAGGTTGTGGGGGTCTAATGGAGGGTCATGAATGGGTGTCCTTGGGTGGTGTAGGCCATGTAGAGCTGAGTGAGGGATTTTTTGGGTTAACAGTACCCACAATTCTCAAGAAATGGACACCACTTTTCGATGCATATAGTGAAAAACTAGACGCTATCCTAGTTTAGATTCATCTTCTAGGGATCCCTTGGGAATTATGGAATCCCTATTCTCTTCGAGATCTTGGGAGTTCCTTTAGTTTTTTTTGGAAGCATACCTTTCCTTTATGAAAATGTGAAGAAGAACAGTCACATGAATCCTCATCTCCCTAAACATAAGAACTGATCTTAGGAAACACTTAAATATGATTTTGGGTTATTCTGTTAATAAACAAATATTTGAGTATGAAGGGATCCAATTCCAATGCCACCAATTCCATGCAACGAGGCATCTTCCAAGGAACTACCAGCTAAGGTTCACATAGGAACCCTATCAGAAAATATGGATCTCAAAGGAGGAAGCGACATAGGACAAAGAAAGGGTTTCCTTAGGTCATACATGAGAATGGTTCATCAAAGAAGTGATTGAGATGAGACAACCATCGGATTCTACAGAAAAGCAGTCCACTCCTACAAAACATGGGCCAGGCCTTCCTCTTCAACATGATTCACTTAATCACATGAGTAATATTCCAGTATCTTCTCTAAATGATAAATTGATTGATTTTCATTTTCTTAATACATTCACTCCTTTACCGGTTGTTTCTCTTATTTTTTGTTCCTCCCCAAACTAGGAGGATCCATCCCCTCCTTCCTCTCCACTTCTGATGACATCACCTCCCTATGTTCCTCCTCCCCCTCTTTATACTTACCTATTGTATTCCTCCTGCACATCCTCAATTCCCTTTCATCTTAGAACAAGGGACATCCCAGCTTTACCTAATCCAGCTTCAATGTTTCTTAGGTTAGGCTCAAATCCAACCTTACCTTTGAAGGGAAATGGTCGGGGAAGACATTCACACATCTCATTTTCTCAGTAAATAACACTTTGTGATCAAGAAAACAGAAAATAGAAAACACTCTTTGGGGAACTTATAGCATTGTATTCCCCTAGAGTGGTTTCTGAATGAAAATTCTCTCCTTTAATTGTAGGGGTATCGAAAGGACCTGAAAGAAAGTTGCTCTAAATATGATGATCCTTGTACAAAAACCATATGTAATCCTCTTTGAGGAAACTATAGGGATGGAACTTGAAGTTACAAACTTGATTTATTCACTTTCAAACTGTTTATCCTTTCTATCCTAGAATGCTAGAGGTCATTCGGGGGGACTAGCGATAGGTTTGAACCAGTCCTTAGTTAAATGCCTAAACTTGTGGGAAGCCCTTTTTCATAAGGGTGTATAGGTTCTTTGGGCTGATGTATATTTACCCCTTAACATCCTAAACATTTATGGTCCTTATAATAACCAATTTTCCTTCTAGGAGGATTTAAAAACCTCCCCCCTGATAAGGAGTGAAAATGTGATAATAGGTGGGAATTTCAATTTCACTATAGGGGCTCATGAAATTTTTGGACTAAGAGAAAAGGTGGAACCTTTAGCAAATATTTTTGTCAATTTTCTCTAGATCACTTAGTTGGTGGAGGCTTGACCCTATCAATATCAAGTGTACCTAGACAAACAAAATGACAGGGGATGACAGAATTGAAAAATGACTTGGCAATTTCCTTCTAGCAGAGAGTATTTTGGGAAGGGATCTAATGTTCAAACAATGGGTTGACTCAGGAGGAGACTCCATCCATCTTCCTATCTTCCTGGAAATTTTGAGGAACCCTAAAAAGCCATCCAACCCCTTCAAATTTTGTGTTTCCTGGCTAAAAAATGAAGAATCCCTCTCGGCAATCCAGACCAACTAGATCCCTTTTGTGGTGGATGGGAAAAATCATGATGCCGCTCACTTTATCCAAAATATGATGCCACTCACTTTATCCAAAATATCTTGTATAAAATATCTTCTAAAATATTGGGAAAAGTAAAAAAAGGATGTAGATGATTAGGCCATTACTCAGATTGAGGTAGAATCGGATGAAATTCAAAAATCCAAAGGAGGACATTTTTACACTCAGTTTGATAAGGAAGGTTGATCTCCATTAATTCCAACATAACCAATATTGTGAAAGAATGGGAATAATTTTGTAGGATCAAGAGAAGAGTTATCTGGATGGCTAGTGGGGATGATAACAAAAAAAAAATCCATCCTTCGCGAAAGGAAAAAAACAACACAATATGATCTCGTAGCTAAAGAATTCCAAGAATGAATAGGTTTCCACTTTTGAAGATCTAACTGAGCCCAAAAAATATTTTTTTGAAACCCTCTTTAAAGATAAGAAAAAGCTTTGATTGTTGAAGTCATTCATATCTCACAATTCTTTCCTGGAATAACTTCTAATGAAGAAAATCAGGATCTTATGGAGTAGGATTCTAAAGATGAACTAAAAAACAAGTCTGCATAGCTTCCATAAGGATAAATTCCTTGGCCTAGGTAGTTGGACCATCAATTTTTTCTAGAATCCTTTGACACAATTGGGCCCACCTCCATCACTTGGTCAAAGAATCCTAGGTAAATGGCGATATGCACCCTCCCGTCAACTCAACTTTCCTAGATCTCAATCCAAAAAAGGAAAATCCATATTGTTTGGAGGATTTCCGGCCCATCTCTCTCTGCAACATTACTTACAAAGTGGTTGCAGAATTGATTGCTTAAAGATTAAAGATGGTACTCTCAAAAATTATTTTGCTTGAACAATTTGGGTTTCTTGAGAAGAAACAAACCCATGAAGCCATCGGTGTAGCTCAAGAGGGGATGAAAATCATAAAAATCAAGAAGAAAAGAGGGACAATTCTTAAGATTGACCTCTTAAAGGAATTTTACAGAGTAAGTTGGTTATATCTAAGACTCATTCTCCCACATTTAGGTTTCAATTACTCTTTCATCAAATGGATATTCTCCTACATTTCCACAACCTCTTTTGTAGTGATTATAAATGAATCAACCTCCCCTTTCTTTCTTCCAGAGATGAGCCTTCAGTAAGGGTTCCCACTCTCTCCTTTGCTTTTCTTACTAGTGGCTAAAGGTCTTAGCAAAGCTATTCTATATGAAAAAAGAAGAGAATTATTTGAATGGATAAATATAGAAATAAACCTAAATATCACCCATTTTTTGTTTGTAGACGACATTCTCATTTTCTGCAATGGCTTGATTAGGGATGCAAAAAATATCTCAGAAATTATGTTTCTTTTCTACAAAGCCACTGGAATGAAACTCAATGAACAGAAATCCACAATATTCATTTTTAATTTGGATGAAGAAGTCTCCAAGAAGTTTTTGGACCTCTTCCCTTTTGGTATCATTCCTTTGGATCAAGGATTAAAGAACCTGGTCTTCATATTAAAACCCAGATTAAAGACAACAATTGGTTAATTTCCAAATTGGTTTGCAAGATCAATGTATGGTGCAATAGATGGCTCTCTCAATATCGTAGAAAAAATTTAGTCAAATGTTTCCTTGAATCCATGCCCATCAATTGGATGGCCTCAGCATCGATCCCAAAATCCATCCTGGAAAGGTCGGGAAAAATTTTCTTTAGATTTTTATGGACTGGGAAAAAAGATCAAAAGGTCCTTCCATGGGTAAAATGGGATCAAATAGCCAGACCCAAATAACTGGGAGGATGGGGGCTCAAAAACATCTCTCTTTTTGCAAAGTATCTAGTTACAAAAGCTGGCTGGTGGCTCATTTCAACAAACAATGTTTAGACTGAGGTGGTAGTGTTGGAGACATTTACCCACCATGCACACTTAATTTGGTCAATTTGGCCTAGTTAAACCAATATCCTAAGTTTTATTGACTTAATTGAAATCAAAGTAGCATTGTATCAAATCAACATGAGCACACCCACACCTACCTTTAGTCAAGGAGGCCAACTAATCCTTCTCCTTCATTCGAGGAGGCCAACTGGAGCACTCTGGGAGTGATCTAAGTGTCATAAATGCACCTAATTGATAAATGATGTTACAATCAGTTAATTTAAGTGGTGAAGGCACCTCCATTCATTATTTAATTATTTTTAATGATTATTTATGAACTAGAGCTAACATAGGAACCTACAACCACTTCTGATGACCAGTTGACTTCAGTTAACCTCATCGAGGTTAATTGGAGTTATTGATGCGCTACCAGTTGTTGGTGGGCATGAAGTGACATGTGTATGAGCTACTTTCAGTTAGAATCAGTCATTCATTGCACTTTGACTTCATTTAGGACTCGGTTGAGTCAATCGGCACTTGATCAGTTGGTTAACTAGTGTGTTTACTGTGGCTTACAGTCAGTTAAGCTACACCCATTCATTCAATTTGAATGACCTCCTTGGGAATTAGAATTGTCCTGGAATTCATGCTTATTTCAGGATCATTGTATTGTATTATTCATTATTCATTGATTATACAAAGCTGCTACTCTCATTGCAGCACCATTTTGCCAATTTTATGCATATTTGTCTGAATTCTTTGTCAAACTGTGTTTTCAGTTCCTAGACCATTGTGACAAATTAATATGGTATCATAGCTCATGGTGGGATGAAGCTCATATCTCTCAAAAACAAGGTTTTTGACGGATCTTGCATGAAAAATTGAGCAAAAGCTCAAAATTTTAGCACTGCACCAGAGGCCAAGGCTTACCACTTAATACCCCAAGTAAAGGAATTGTTTATCAAGATTGCTTGATCAACTATGCTAGGTGCGATGAAAGCCTAAAATGTACAGGTTTTATGACCTTACGGTGCCCCTTTTGTTGTGATTTACAGGTTTTAACAGGTGAAAAGCATTCACTCTAGCAGTTTCAGATGGCTTCTTCCATAGAACTCTTCACTCTGTTCAATTTCCATTCATGGAAAGGAGACATGCAGATCCAACTATGTGCCAGAGGATTGTATAGGGTCACTATGGACATTGAAGAAGATCCTACTTTTGTGATAGACAAATCTAGATTCTTGAACAAGAAAGACGAAGCATTCGGTTTCTTGTGCCTCTCTGTTTCCTGGGATACTCTTTTCCATCTCTTGGGATTGAAGAATCCAAAGGAAATATGGGACAAATTGGAAACCCTGTATAGAAAACAGGATGATTTGAGAGTATACCATCTTTAAAATGAGTTGATGTCTCTCCAGCCTTCCAATTTTGAGACCTTAAATGATTTTTTCACAAAGTTCAAGCACATTGTGATAATGTTGAAGCAATGTAAGGTGGAGAAGGAGGATGATCAGATCATCCTCACCATACTCTCCAAAATTGGATCTGATTATTCGGTGTTTGTCTCTACATTCCGTGCTGAGAATCTCACAACCCTTGGATGGAAGATTTCTTCTCTCAGTGGCTTCATTGAGTCCCTAACAAGTGAACATGGTAAGATTGTCCAGATGGGGATCACCAGATCCTTCCATGATCAATCCCTCCATGTCTTGGAGCCTAAAGATATTAATGGTAAAGGAAAGTAGCAGAAGAACCTAGAAACCAAATTCAAATCCCCTAATCCTAAAGTTGAAAACCAGCAGCATGAAGAGCCTTCCAACTCAAAGAAGAATAAAGGAAAAGGGTATCATGGAAAGGAAAAATTCAATTTCTCATACTGCGGGAAGGCCTTCCACCTTGAACATTCCTACATGAAAAAGAAACTTTATGAAGCTACCTCTCTCCTTGAGAGAAATCACATCAATATTCTAGAAAGCTTCCGGAGGAGAGATCAGCAAGATCGGGAACCACATCATGAAAGAAGTCATGCCCTCATGGCAAGCACTTTGAAGTCCAAAGCACTTTTGATAGATTCTAGAGCTTCAAACCACATGATGGCTGAAAGAGACTCCTTCTCATCTTTGGAGACTTGAAAATCCATTCCCATCCACATGGGATATTACTACACAATCATATTTAAAGGACAAGGTACTGTAGATCTTGAGCATGGTTATTTTTCCAATGTTCTATATGTACCATCTCTTGCATCAAACCTCCTAAGTGTTTATCAAATGACACATATGGGAGTGCCCAAGAGAGTCTCCTTTATCCCAAATGATGTAGAGATCACAAAACTTGTAGCAAAAGGCCTTGCAAACCATCATGCAAAATCCTACGAGTTCTCCCATTTTGTGGAGGATGCAAATCCCACTGCGTTGTTGACTCATGGAAATGAAGTTAGTAGACTATGGCATGAGAGGTTATGCCATATGAACTTCAAATACTTGTAGCAATTATAGAAGAATTCTATGGTTGAAGGTCTCCCAATCATCAATTCTACCACTGGAATTTGCAAGGGCTATGTTGCTGGAAAGAACCCTAGGCATAAGTTCGATCAGGGGAAGGCAAGCCGAGCATCATGCATCTTGGGACTGATACATTCTGATATCAGTAATCCCATGCCTATCACATCCATGAATGGATCAAGGTACGTTCTGACTTTCATTGATGACTTTTCCAGATACACATGGGTCTTTTTTATCAAAAAGAAGTCTAAAGTCTTGGAAAAATTCACTTAATTGAAGACCTTGATTGAGAATGCATCTGGTCAAAAGATCAAGATATTGAGATTTGATAATGGTGGGGAGTATGTCAGTGTTGTAATCTCATAGATCACATAGAATTACCAATAATACATATTAAAATCATACATACTTAATGGAAACGAGAGACAAGAACAAGTAGGTAAAATAACAGATTATGTTATAATGAAAGGGTCCATACAATACAGAGAACTGAACTGAGTTCTCATCTGGCTCAATAGCCTAATATATATGAATTACAAAACAATTACAAATAACTACCTGTCAGTTCGGTCAACCGACACGACTTTATGTGGACGACCTAATCTCTAATTAGTCGGTCGATCGACTTACTTGGCTAATCGACTAAGTCGGCTATCATTCCAGTCGGCTTACCGACTTGCTCCTCCAACATCTCCCCCACAAACAAAACATTTATTTGTCCCGAAGAAATAGGGAGGTACCAAAATTTATTTTCCTATCCTAGGTAGCTATTTTTGTGTTTGATCTTCATGGGCTGTGAAGTCTGATGCTTGTTATTTTCTGTACACATACTTCGACAATTGCTTCAGTTGTCACTGCCAGTTGATGTTGGAATTCCATCCAACTTTGCAGTATTTTTTGGATGTCGATGGTTAATGTAGTCAGACTTGATAATATTGGCATCTTCTCTTGAATGGAAATTTTTTCTATCTTTCCCATGTTAGGACCCATAAACTGGTCCTTTTCCTCTGCTATTTCAAAAAGTTGTTTCATTTGCGGGTAGATGATGTCTAATTTTTCTAAACTTGGAATTGCTTGTTGCACCCACTGGTGTTCTTGTCGCTCAAGCTTCTGCAACTTGGTTGTTTTGAGCACTATTTGATTTTCAATTGTTCTTCTTAGTGCTTCTTCTATTTTATTTCTCCTCTCGAGTGCGTGGATTTCTTGTTGGGTCTGCTGGGTTTGCTGATACACTTGCCCATAATAAGTAGGCCAGTCTCGTAGTACTTCTTTCATAATGACCGACTCCTCCATATGATCTTGCAGTACCTTGTATGCTCTTGAAAAAGTTGTGTGCCACTGCATCAACAGTCGATCCATTTCTTCTTTCTGCTCCTCTCTTGTGTCCTGTATCTGTGCCTATAGTGCTGACACCACGCTCTCAAACAACTGATAAGATTTTTCTAGCGTCTTGTCGGTGTCAACCTCTGTCGGTCCTGGTATCACATATTGCACAAGGTTCCTGCATTTGTTAAGGAACTCGACTTGTTCTTTTTCGGTATCGTTGAGCTCCTTACGTCTGTTCTGGCTCCTTGTTTTTGCTTCGATTACCAGTGTTTCCAAGATTTTCCCTAATTCTCCATCCCTCAGCTTGGTTGCATCTACTACAGTGGTCAACCCAAGTTGACTGATGTGGACCATTGTCGTCTGGCTTTGATGGTTCTTCTTCTTTTTGTCTTTCTTTCTTTTGTGCTTTTGTTGCTCTGTTTGCTTTGGCACCTGTGTACCTACAAGAGTCAGAATTGGGTTGTCTAGTTGTTGGATAGTAGTGGTTGGAGCTATTTCTGGTTGGTTCAGTTGGATGATTGCTATAGCTGGTTGTGTATCTAGTTGGTTTTGCATCAAGGGTCTAGATGCGGATGTTGTTGGCGCTAATGGTTGTGGCAGAGGTGGTTCAGGTGTAGCTGGTGGGATTACAAATTCTGGGTTCGGGGGCAGTGGTGATGGAAATGGTGAATGGTTGGGTGTGATTGGGTTGCTGGAGATATGGTTGGGTGACAGGTCATGGATCTGTGGGGGTGAATTTTCCTAAAGGTCGAAGAACAGTTTGTCGATTTCTTGATTTATTTCATCCATGTTCTCTCCTTCCTCATCTCATGTCGGTTCATTGGTTGGTGGGTTGGGTTCAAGGTCGGTCAGAATGAGGGATGTAGTCCGACATGTGGAAACTTCAACTTGGTTGTCAGGTTTTCTTTGAAATGTTGAACTTATGACTGCCACAGTCCTCGACCTTTGGGGTACTTGGCCAGGTTGAGTAGCGGGTAGTCTAGATCCACCAGCTTTGAACAAAGGGAATTTGGTGGTGATGTTTTGTATTGAGGTGAGTAGCTCAGCCAATTTTTCAATATATTCCTAGAAATATCTATCTCGGTCAAACCTCTCCTTCAAGGTTTTCGGCATAGCATTCTTGCATATGTCGATTGGGCTTATGGAAGGTGGTGCTGGCAGTGATTCTTGTATGATTTTGGTTAGAGATCAGGGTGGAGGTGTATATCCTAATGATTTACTACATATATGTTCCCAAAGTGGTATTCAGATCTAGCATTTAGTCCCCTACACTCCCCATCAGAACGATGTAGCGGAGAGGAAGAATCGGTCTCTCAAGGAGATGACCACCTGTATGTTGGAATCAAAGAAGTTGGCTGCAAATTTGTGGGCTGAAGCCATGCATGCTATAGCATATATTTAGAACAGAGTTCCACACTCATTCATTAAATTTAATACCCCTTTTGAAGCATACTTCGGACACAAGCCAGATGTGTCGAATCTACGGGTGTTTGGGTCCACTGCATGGGCCCAAATTCAACTTGATAAAAGGAGGGCTTTGCAACTGCAAAGCATAGAATGCCTGTTTATTGGATATAATAATAACTCAAAAGGTTTCAAGCTGTTGGATATCAAAAAAAAATATATCATCATTGAAAGGATTATCAAGTTCAATGAGCCTCTTTAGGAGGTAGAACTAGTGAAGGAGAACACTGCTAAATTTCCTTCCTATTCTACTGAATATTTGGATGATGTAATTGGGGGTGATGGCCCTGATTTGGATCCTATGATTTCTTATATAAGTGTACAGAAAACATTATATGTTGAATTATAACCTGAAGTACAAAATCATCTCCCAACTTGGGCCCGACAGACACTCTCCTCCGCAGGAGATAACATTGGAAATTCGGATGATCCAAGGAGAACCCGATCTGATTTCCAAAGAGCAGGTATTGCGCTCTCTTGTCCTGATTATTTGCTGTCCAAATATTGTTATTTGATGATAAATTCAGACCCTAAGTCTTACTACCATGCTCGGAAGGATCTAAGATGGCAAGTTGCCATGGATGAAGAGATGAATTCTCTTCAGAAAAACACCACTTGGGAGCTAGTTTCTCTTCCTCTGGGGAGGAAATTGGTTCAATGAAAATGGGTGTTTTGGAATAAGGTTTCTTCTAATGGAAGAAAATAAAAATATAAGGCAAGGCTGGTATAAAAAAATTTCTCCCAGGTCCAAGGTGTGGACTACCATGAGACTTTTGCACCGGTTGCAAAAATGGGCTCCATCTACCTAGTTTTGGCAATTTCTGCATCTAAGCACTGGGAAGTGCATCATATGGATGTTAAGTCAGCCTTTATTCATGGATATATTCATGAGGAGATATACATGAATCATATCGAGGGCTATATTTCTGATCCATCTTTGGTTTGCAAGCTAAAGAAGTCACTAAACGGGTTAAAACAGACCCCAAGAGAGTGGTATTCCAAGATGGATGCCTTCCTTGTCTCGCAAAACTTCCAAAGGTGTAAGTCAGATATAAATGTGTATATATACAATTATGATGGTAATTTTATTATTATTTTTTTATATGTTGATGAATTACTGATCACAGGTATCACAGTTGCTTCTATTTTAGTCATCAAAACTGCTCTCCACAATGCATTTGAAATGAGCAATTTGGGGCTCTTAAAACAATTTTTGGGGCTTGAAATTGAGAAAAATTCTGATGGGATAATGGCTGAATTTAGGGATTCTCCATTCCCTTTCCTTTCAGGTATCAACCTTGAAGAAGGAAAAATCACACCTCCCATGGACTGCACTATTTATTGACAGTTGATTGGTAGCTTGTTGTACATGACTCATTATCATCCTGATATATGTTATGCCATGAAATCTGTATCAAGATACATGCATCAGCTCCATTTTCTTCATTGGAAGGCATCCAAGAGGATCCTCTAGTATATTCAGGGAACCAAGACCTATGACATTCACTATGCTGCAGACTTCGAGCTAGAGCTGGTTGGTTACAAAGATTTTGATTGGGTGGGTGATTCTATTGATTGGAAGTCTACTTCCAGATATGTGCTCATGTTTTGTGGTGGCCCCATTTGCTGGTCTAGAAAAAATCAGGTCATCATAGCATTGTCTTCAGCAGAGGCCGAGTACCAAGGAGCGGTGAATGCTTGCATCCAAGCTGTTTGGTTTGCAAGGCATTCTTTCAAAGTTTGATCTTGGTAGTACTTTGTCCACTATCCTATTTTGTGACAATCAAATTTCTATTAAGATATCCATAGATCCAGTTACCAGGCAGAGGATCAAGCATGTAGAGATACGCATGCACTATATCAAAGAATTAGTGCATGACAGGACCATCATTCTGCAATACTACCTAACTGATGAGAAGATTGCAGACATCTTCACCAATACATTTTTAGAAAATAATTTCAATTACCTCCGTTCATTGTTGGGGGTCAATTCATTAGGGTAATCAGACTACCTTCAGTGTTCAGCTTGGGGGGGGGGGTCCCACTAGGTTTTCCCTCTTTTCCTCACTTCGATTTATTTTTGAACATTGTTTGAGTTTCATTATTGTATAGGGTGACCTATGGCCTTAGTTTCTAGGGCCCTAGCATTTCATGCACTTTATATTTCTACTTTTACCGAGTATAGCTTAAGGGGGGGTGTTGGAGACATTTACCCACCATACACACTTAATTTGGTCAATTTGGCCTATTTAAACCACTATCCTAAGTTTTATTCACTTAATTGACATTATAGGAGCACTGCATGACATCAGCATGAGCATACCCATGCCTACCTTCAGTCAAGGAGGCCAACTAAGCCTTCTCCTTCATTCAGGGAGGCCAACTGGAGCACTCTGGGAGTGATCTGAGTGTCATAAATGCACCTAATTGATAACTGATGGTTACAATTAGTTAATTTAAGTGGTGAAGGTTCCTCCATTTGTTATTTAATTATTCTTAATGATTATTTATGAACTGGAGCTAACGCAGGCACCTACAACCACTTCTAATGACCAGTTGACTTCAGTTAACCTCATCGGGGTTCACTGGAGTTATTGATGCACTACCACTTGTTGGTTGGAATGTAGTGACATGTGTCTGAGCTAATTTCAGTTAGACTCAATCATTCATTGCACTTCAACTTTAGTTAGGACTCAGTTGAGTCAATCAACACTTGATCAGTTGGTTAACTAGTGTGTTTACTGTGGCTTACAATCAGTTAAGCTACACCCATTCATTCAATTCGAATGACCTCCTTGGGAATTTGAATTGTCTTATAATTCATGCATATTTCATGATCGTTTTATTGTACTATTCATTATTCATTGATTATACAGAGCTGCTACTCTCATTGCAGCACCATTTTGCCAATTTTATGCATATTTGTTTCAATTCTTTGTCAGACTATGTTTTAAGTTCTTAGACCACTGTGAAAAATTAATAGGTCATTCATAAATACATTTCCCCTATCCCCCTTTTGGAATGGATCATAAATACAATTTTCACAGCTCCCTCCTTGAGGATAATCATTTAGAATACCATATGAAAGGAATTCTCGCTTATCTAGAGTGGGATGGCTTAGAAAGTGGGGATTGAAACAAAAGTGGAACTTGGAGCAGACCCTTGGTTTGTGTTGAGGCCCGAAAATTCACAGGAAATAACAGTAAGGGATTCTCCCCAGTCAACATTCCCAACTATCCCATGACTGTTTGGTATAGGGAATCCTTCCGGTTTGCGGTTCGGCTACCATAGGTCAAGTACAAAAAAAGGGGTTTACTAGTTACGGCCTGGTCCACTGAGTTTTTTGTATTTTAGACTTAAATTATGAAATGCACGTGCCTAATTAACAATGCAGGGTGATAAAGATGCAAAGAGCCTTCACAATGTGATGCGCAGGTTCTTACCTCTCATCTTAGAACTCACAAGCATCTGAATCATACAAACAGTAGTAAAATAAAACTAACTAAACTATCTCTAGAGAGATGGATTAATTCATGAGTAATGCAATACTGCTCAGGTGTTATGGCAAATCACAGATAGCTGTTCTCATAACCAAGAATATGAACAGAAGTAAAAGTATACATGACAAGATAGCTCATCAACCATTAAAACATCCCATTACTCATAGTGGAAGGACATCATAAAGGTACTGAAGAATATTTAGATAAGAACATAGGTTCAAGAAGTTAGAACACTCTCACGGCTAATGAAACACAGTTGAAAATGAAATATTTCCCCTTCAACATTGCTCATTTAATCACATTGATACATTCCACATTGCGCTTTCTCCAACAGGCAAAAGTTGTAGTTTCTGATTGTAAAATGAAATAGTTCCTCTTACAAGCAAATGGTTTACAATTTTTTTCCAGGGAAAAAGTCCCTTCTAAGTTCTACTTTCAAATATTTAAACTACAACCGCAGACCACTTGGGCTGCCCCCCAAATGTATGACCTTTCAGTTCACCAACACTTCACATTCCTCTATCTTTTATGCGCATGCTCATGATTGGCTGAGTAACCGTCGGACCTTTCAGAGCTGCATTTTTGTTGCTTTCAACTTTGTCCTGTACTCTGCCCGTGTCCCTTGAGATCCTGCCTTCTATCTGCATCTTCGCGTCGCGGTAATATGACAAATCTTCCTGCAGTTAATCAATGTGCATCATACACCGGGATTGCATTCTAAAATAAACATCAAACTAAAACAACTAACACGACTAATCTACAAGAAAATGGCAAGGTGCACCTCTTGATCTGAGAATTTTAACAAATGCTGCCATCACTACCTCGTCCACGGGTTTGCACAAAACCACCAATGACAGGAAACGAGGACTCATTGGATGCTCAGAGCGCTGGCATCGGAAGCTAAAAGACATTCCTAGCCGCAACGGCGGAAGGGAAACATACTACGGATCCGCGACTAAAGGTAGATCTGCATCGGTGGTCGGAGCACTTTACCCTTCGGGTACTTAACTTCTTTGGGAGCCGCAATAGCGTAAGATGAAAGGGAAATGGCCTCCGATCAAACATATTTTCGACATCCGATGTATAAAAAATGATTTAAATGTTTTGGACAGCTCTCAAAATTCAACAACGGACAAAAAACCGGCTTTACCTCCGAAACGGCGAACCAAAACAAAGAAACTTGATCCGATCGACAAGCAAACAAACTTAAAAATGTGACCCACAACAATTTCTATCACAATCAAAACTTGAAAACCAGGGCAAGGGTTAATCTTTAGAATAATCCAAATTTAAACATGACCAAAAATTCAAAGGATCCAACGATTAAAAACAACGCTAAATCATGAGGAGGGGACCAAAATTTAAGAAATTTGGGGAGAACAGTTGCAGCTGCAACAAATGGCAATTACCTGGTGAACCTAGATATCTGGGTGATTATTCTTTGACTGACAGACTGTTTAACAACAAATGCATCTATTGAATTCTTCTAGCTATCTGGATTTCTCAAATGATGGAAGTGTGTACCTTTAATCATTGATGATAGTCCAATTTGGGAGAGTGGAAACCAAGATTTTCAAGTCCAGATAACTCTGTTGAGGCCAGAGGATGAGTTTCATTATTACTTTTGTCTTCAGGTAGCTGATAGCTCGGACACCATAGGATTGTAGCACATGGTAAACATAAATATTCGTTTGTTCCTCATTCCCATGCCTCTTTAGCACTTTTTGTGCTTTCGGACTTTTGTCCCTTTTCATATGAGTCCTCCTACATGCCTTTCTTTCTGAATTTTAATTCAGGCTCCTCTATCCCATGGTGTCCTTTTGTGTGAGCGGTGTTCTTCATGTTTCAACTCACGGATGGAGAGGAACTTTTGGCAATTTAGTACTTATGATTCAACATTTGCTTTGATGTATGATGCTTTCATAGGAGTTTTTTTACTCTTATTTTCCTTTTGGCATTTGTTTCTTGGCATGGGATCATTTATATTTAATATACTGTTCACCTTGCTCCTTTCCATGGGTCCTCTACTGTCGCCCCTTAGGACATTTTAAGTGTGACGTGGATGGAGCCTCAACATAGTATTCCATACTCTTTGAATCCGACTCTTTGAATCCGGCTAAGCAAGACTTCAATGCACACAGAGCTATTCGAGAAAACTGCTAAACTAGAAGAAATTCTTTTAGACAAACAGCAACACACAGTCTGAGACCCAAAATGTTTATCATTCCCAAACATTTAGATGTTCCGCATGCAATCGCGGGTTCATTCCCTTTATTGAAATCAAGAAAAAATCAAACTAAAACAAACTGAAAAACATGACTCAAAAGATAGCCAAACATATTATTTATATACAATATAGAAGAACTCAAAGAAACTAAGGAAAAATAAGACTTGAGAACCAAACCATTCACTGGTAAGTTCTCTTCCCACCCTTGTAGATCTTGCAACTTATTTCAGTCATCAGTTTGCACAACCCTTGTCCTTTAACTATAGATGCTGGCTTGAATTCAAGGTCGTACTCTTGAAGATCCGTTACCCAGTTGCCTCTTCTTTCTCCTAACTCCTTCTGTACAAGAAGAGACCTTATAGCTGGGTAGGGGACAATCACCTTGGTTCTATTTTTTAAAATACAAGGCCTCAATTGCTTTACTGCTTTGAATACTGCGTAAGCTTGTTTATCAACAGTTGGGTAATTCAATTCGACCCCTTGTAGACTAGTACTCATAAAGGATATTGGGAATTCATCCCCCCCATCTTCCTTTTGGGTGAGCATAGCTACTAGTGAATCATCAGATGCAAAGGTATACAAGATAAAATCTTTGTCAAAATCTGGGCTTTTCAAGGAGGGTGCATGTGCAACAGCAGTTTTGATTTTGCTGAATGCGCTCTTCTCAATTTCAGTCCACTTGAATTGTGCATTTTTCTTCACCATCCGCTGCAGCGGCTTGACAATCTAAGCAAAATCAGGCACAAATCATCGCACGAAGTTTATCGTTCCCATGAATGATTGCATCCCCTTTTTATTATGGGGCAAGGGGATTTGTTCAATAGCCTTAATTCTTTCTAGATCTATAGAGATCCCTTTCTTCGAAACTATGTGGCCTAGCAACTTTCCCTCCGTGACAGTGAACACACACTTCTTGGGATTTAGTGAGATGCCATATTTTCGACAGCGTTCGAAAATTTTCCTTAAGTGAAACGTGTGCTTTTCTCTTTTCTTCGAGAATATTGTAATATTGTCAAGGTACACTACAACACTATGGCCAATCAATCCGTGGAAAGCTATGTCCATAGCCCTGTGGAACGTTGCTCTAGCATTTATAAGCCCAAAGGGCATCCTTCTGTAGGCAAAGGTTCCCCGTTTGGTCCTGAACGTGGTCTTCAATCTGTCTTCTTCAGCTACTAACACTTGATTGTAGCTAGAGAAACCATCTAATAATGAAAATAGTTCAGAACCTGAAACCATTTGTAATAATTGCTCCATGGGTGGAACGAGTTAGTTGTCTTTATCTGAAGCGCGGTTTAAATTTCTGAAATCCACACATAGTCTGATTTCTCCATATTTTTTTCTCAATGGTACCAGATTTGATACGCACTCTGAATGTCTGACCTTAAAAATGATTCTAGCATCCAATAATTTCTTTACTTCACTCTAAATCAGTGGTTCCAATTTTGGATGCATCTTTCTTAAAGGTTGCTGATACGGCTTGAAGCCGGCTTTGATGGGGACAACATGCTTGATGATGCTGGTGTCGTATGTTTTCATATCTTCATACGTCCAGGAGAAAACATCTTTATATTGTTTAAACAGACTGACGAACTTATCTCTTTTTGCTGGTGAACAACATTTGCCCAGATTCACAAATTTAGGATTCATCTCAGTCCCTAAATTTATCATCTTGAACTGCAATGATGAGCTGTGAGTCTTCACATTAATTGGTCTTCTGAACTTTTCATTTAAATCGAACATTCTTTCTAACGTTTTGACTCCTTTAGGGATGAAATTGTCATATTTCATCTCGGCCTGATGTTCTTCATCATCTATAATCGCCCCTTTGAATACCTCATCATTTGTTAAGCATTCTATTATCTGCTGATCATTGTCAAACACTTGCAGGTTAGTGATCATATTTGGTACTGAGGGCCAGAAAAGCAATTCGATAGAGCATCGATTATTAGTAGGTACCAACCTAGCGGCTGATGTGGCCAACAAGTCAGCTGCTGCATTTTTAAGTCTTGGAATTGAAATAATATTGAATGCATCAAAACATTTAAGTAGATCCCATACCTCATTTTGATAGGCCTTCAAGTGAGGGGAAACACAATGTATTTGATTCCATATTTGTTTCACAATAATTTTTCCGAGTCTCCAAAAACTTTTAAATTACTTACCTTTAATTCAATCGCTTTCCTTAAGCCCTGCACCAGTGCCTCATACTCAGCTGTATTATTAGTACATTCAAACTCTAATCTACATGAAAGAAAATGTTTATTCTTCTGGGGGTCAATCAGGACATAGCCGGCCCCTGACCCTTCTAGCATCTTAGAGCCATCAAAAAACAAAGTCCAAAAATCACTAACTACTGAATGAGAATCTACTCCTACTGCTAATTTTACTATGTTACAGTCAATCTCATCAGCCTGTGAAAATAGAAGGAGATCAGGCTGGGTGTCTGACGTGTTGCTGGCTTCTTCTCCTTGGTAATTTCTTGGTTCCAACTCAATAAAATAGTTTCCCAATACAGAATCCACTAGTTCATTCTTCTCCTCAAGTCGAGTAACGTTGTACTTCATGTGAGGCTCTCTTAAAATCTTAATCTGGTTCAGACTTCCTTTGTATGGCAGCCACAGATGCGACCAATCCGAGGCAAAATATTCATTTAATTTGGCCGACCAGTCTCTGCTCAAGAAAAGACTATACGCGTCTGGTATATGAGCCACCATGATATTAATGACTTGGCATACTTTATCATTTGATGCCAAACGGACTAGGACATCTTCCATCTCACCAATTACCTTTACATCTGTTCTGTCCAACTGAACCACCCTCCACATGGATGGCTTAGGCTGCCCATTGATCTTTTTACAGAATGATATTGGTATGACATTTACGGACGCCCCTGAGTCTACCTAGCAATTATGTACGTTGTGGTTAAATATTTCAAAAGTAAGGAGGAACGGTGGATGCTTATTCTTGGAATTACCTCCACTGCTGGTTTCTCCAATTTCTTCTTCTTCTTTAGGTTGCTTTTCAGTGGGCATCCTCTCATCCGAAGCTTTAAGCGCTTTCAATAATACTTCCTTTTGCTGTGGTACTTTAGACATTTCAAACAGCGAAACGTTTGCCTTTATTTTCTTTATGTCCT
The DNA here is from genome assembly GCA_001517045.1 of Pseudotsuga menziesii. NCBI lineage: Eukaryota > Viridiplantae > Streptophyta > Pinopsida > Pinales > Pinaceae > Pseudotsuga > Pseudotsuga menziesii. Next base: position 15,014 of record LPNX010397131.1, on the reverse strand, counting down.
CCATGATATCATAATCCATTTGTGGTTCAATGGGGTGCGGTCTATCAACAGTCACCTTTTCTTCATTCGGCTTGGCCACCGTATTTTTCTGCCTAGGATCTTGGCTGGTAATAGTGAATTCTGGAGTCTTATCGGTTGAGGGCTTAATTTGAAATTTGTTCTTAACATTTTTCTGCAGCCTTTTGATTTTTGGGAGTATGAGACCGTCTTCTTTAACTGCCCCTTGGCTCCTTGTTGCTACGTTGGTTTCCATGACGTCCTTATAGCCCTGATTCTTTTCCTCTTCAGCATCAAATAATGAAACATAATTCCACAGAACCATGGTTTCCTCTTCTTGTTCCTTTGTTGAAGTGGTACTCTCTTTCCTTTCTTCATCACCATCTTCTGTTAATCTAGAATCCAACAGCTGATTCATGACCAACATCATCGAGTTTATCCATTGAGGACAATTCTTTTCAGAATGTGGTTGTTGGTGCAAAGTGCAAAAATTGTCCATGCCAACCTCTGTTAAATTCATGGATGCATTATTGTGAGGAGGAGGTTGAGACTGATTGTTATCCTCTCTTTTCTTATAATAGGGCTTATAGAACTTTTGTGTTTCCTTCTCTTTCTCCAAGTCTATCATTTTTTTAGAAAGCTTCTGCATCATTTTGGCCATACTTTCATAATCCAATAATTTCTCCTCCTTAGGCTTAGTAAACAATAAGGCCTTCCTTCCCCCACCTTTCTCTCTTGACTGCTCGGGATAATCTTCGATACTTTCTCTTTCAACCTCCACTACTTCTGCTTCTTCATAGGTTTCCGCCAAAGTAGTCTTGGCCCTACCTTTGGAAAACATGGCCAAATTAGGGCCTAAGGCTGATGTATAATATTCAATCAGGACCTTGTCCGAAGGCTTGTCAGCGTCAAAAAAATTCTTGAGGTATGCTTCAAATCTTTGAGTAAAACTGTGCACCTTCTCCTTTCTCTCTTTCTTCAAGGAACATAGTCCTTTCATGAGGGTTGCATGAGTATTTTGAATTGCATACTTACTTCTGAAAATTCTCTCGAAGGTATCCCAATCAGGGATAGAGTTAGCAGGCAACCCAAAATACCATGATGCTACAGCTCCTTTAAGGGTATGCGGGAATAGTCTGCAAACTACATCTTCATACTCCCCACCCCTCAACCCTTCTATTGCCAAGTAAAAACTTTGCAGGTGATCATCTACTAGTATCTTTTCATTTGGGTCGAACTTGGGCAGCATCTTTTCAAAAGACTGAGGTAAATCATGTAGCGAAGGCGTTAGATTTAAAGGTGATCTAGCTCTCTAGGAAGGTGGTGGATTCGGTGGGTTGGGTGGTTGATTGGCGTTAATGCCTGCCATAAGTAGGGGTGGAGAGTGAGGAGGTGAGCCAATAGGAGTGTGAGTAGGAGAACTGGGAGGAGTATATGGGCCTTCTTGATTCAAAGGTAGTACAACTTCCTGTAAGGCTGTCTCTACAAGTTCTTCCCAGTCTCCAACCAGCACTGAGTCTTCTACTATAGGACGATCTTTCCTTTTATATTCTCTTCTGGGAAATTTAGGGATAATTGGCAATCCTGCAATCTTCTTTACATATGCCCTGGTGTGTCTTCTTAGGTCATTAACAACTTCGCTTCCAACAGAATATAGATGTTCTCTATTCCTTTCTTCTGGAAATGGACTATGAAGTCCACTGCTTTCAGAACTGTTACCAGTGGAATAATCTTGGGAAAACGGGTTTCGTCGGCCAACCATGCACTGGCGGCCCTCCTTATAGCGCCAAAACTATTGAGGCCTGGAAATTCGCAGGCAACAACAGTAAGGGATTCTCCCCAGTCATCGTTCCCAACTAGCTCGTGACTATTTGGTATAGGGAATCCATTCGGTTTGCGGTCCGACTACCATAGGTCAAGTACAAAACAAAGGGGTTTACCGGTTACGGCCTGATCCACCGAGTTTTTGTATTTTAGACTTAAATTATGAAATGCACGTGCCTAATTAACAATGCAGGGTGATAAAGATGCAAAGAGCCTTCACAATGTGATGCGCAGGTTCTTACCTCTCATCTTAGAACTCACAAGCATCTGAATCATACAAGCAATAGTAAAATAAAACTAACTAAACTATCTCTAGAGAGCTAGATTAATTCATGAGTAATGCAATATTGTTCAGGTGTTATGGCAAATCACAGATAGCTGTTCTCATAACCAAACATATAAACATAAGTAAAAGTATACATGACAAGATAGCTCAACAACCATTAAAACATCCCATTACTCATAGTGGAAGGACATCATAAAGATACTGAAGAATATTCAGACAAGAACATAGGTTCAAGAAGTTAGAACACTCTCACAGCTAATGAAACATAGTTGAAAACGAAATAGTTCCCCTTTAACATTGCTTATTTAACCACATTGATACATTCCACATTGCGCTTTCTCCAACAGGCAAAAGTTGCAGTTTCTGATTGTAAAATGAAATAGTTCCTCTTACAAGCAAATGGTTTACAAATTTTTTCCAGGGAAAAAGTCCCTTCTAAGTTCTACTTTCAAATATTTAAACGACAACTGCAGATCGCTTGGGCTGCCCCCCAAACATATGACCTTTCAGTTCCCCAATGCTTCACATTCCTCTATCTTTTCTGCGCATGCTCATGATTGGCTGAGTAACCGTCGGACCTTTCAGAGCTGCATTTTTGTTGCTTTCAACTTTGTCCTTTACTCTGCCCATGTCCCTTGAGATCCTGCCTTCTATATGCATCTTCGCGTCGCGGTAATACAACAAATCTTCCTGCAGTTAATCAATGTGCATCATACACCAAGATTGCATTCTGAAATAAACATCAAACTAAAACAACTAACACGACTAATCTACAAGAAAACGGCCAGGTGCACCTCTTGATCTGAGAATTTTAACAAACGCTGCCATCACTACCTCATCCACGGGTTTGCACAAAACCACCAACGACAAGAAACAAGGACTCATCGGATGCTCAAAGCGCTGGCATTAGAAGCTAAAAGACTTTCCCAGCTACAACGGCGGAAGGGAAACATACTACGGATCCACGACTAAAGGTAGATCCGCATCGACAGTCGGAGCGCTTTACCCTTCGGGTGCTTAACTGCTTTGGGAGCCGCAACAGTGGAAGACGAAAGGGCAATGGCCTCCGATTAAACATATTTTCGACGTCCGATGTATAAAAAATGATTTAAGTGTTTTGGACAGCTCTCAAAATTCAACAACGGACAAACAATCGGCTTTACCTCCGAAACGGCGACCCAAAACAAAGAAAATTGATTCGATCAACAAGCAAACAAACTTAAAAATGTGGCCCGCAATAATTTCTATCACAATCAAAACTTGAAAACCAGGGCAAGAGTTAATCTTTAGAATCATCCAAAATTAAACATGACCAAAAATTCAAAGGATCCAACGATTAAAAACAACGCTAAATCATGAGGAGGGGACCAAAATTTAAAAAATTTGGGGAGAATAGTTGCAACTGCAACAGTTTGGTAGTTAGTTACATCATATCCTCCCCCATCATATCATTTAGTTTTTAAACCAAAAAGTTTTTTTTGCATTTGAATCAGATTGTTGATCCAACATCAACAAACATTTGGCATCAAGGATGGAAGGGGATCAGAGAGCAAGAAGTCCTATTCATTTGGAACACTGATTGGAACATATACATCACATCCCTTTGAGTCTCTCGTATCCAACTCACGGATTCACGGGATGATATTATTTGGTAATTTTTTACGTATGGTATCTATATTCCAAAGATAGGTTACCAACATCTTAGTGCCACATATTTTCAAAACAAACCTCTTTGGTGGAAAAGAGGAAACTGGAAAATTAAATGTTCACTGAAAACAAAAAAAATTATGTGGTGTACCCTAGAAAACAAAATCCCAAATTGGGACAGAATAGAGAAGAGGTTCCTGGAAGGACCTGGCTCGTTCCCTCTTTGCAAAAATGATGAGGAGAGTGATTCACAATTTTTCCCTTCCCGCAATTTCTCGTCATAGGTCTGGTGTCACTCACAAATTCAAATGGGGTTATGGGAAGGAACGGACAATTATGTTGAGCTCCTCGCACTAAAACTCCTTTATTTTTCTCTGGAAAAATTGTAGGAGGCTTCAAATTTTTGGAGACTCGTTATTAGTCATTAAATGGGTGAACAAAATTCAAATATCAAGAAACATCTCCCTCATTACACTATTTGAATAAGTAAGCAGGCTCATGGCAAATTTTAATTCCATTATCTTTTTGTGTGTGTTTAGGGAAATGAAAGCAGAAGCAGACCATCTATCGAAACAAGGTGTAACATACCCCAAGTACTATCTGTAGATCCTTCAGTATATGGTATAAAAAAAATTCCTTTCCGTTATGAAAAACTTTTAAGCACACTAATATCATTAGTCCATTCCATATTAACTTGTAATCAATCCTAAAAGTTATATGCTTGTAGAACAACAATCATTGCCACCAGAAGCAAACTATGTTATAATCCTGCTACCATGATTAACATTGGGTCAAAACCATTCTAAAATATACTAAAGAATACAATCATTTAATCTTATATAAATCAACCTTATGTCAAAACACCTATTTTACATTTCCATACATGAGGCATAAACATACATTTTGAAGACCAAAATGATACTTCAAGCAAATCTCTAACCCTTTCTATAGTAAAGGGTTTCTAACTTATAAAAAGAATACCTTGTATCAATATTTCACTGATCTGTCCTCCGAGAGTGATGGTAAACCTTGTTCTACAGCCACCCTTAATATCATGTTAAATGTACATGGGATCACCACAAAACAACTAATAATTTAACAACATTACTTAACAAGTGGATAACATAATAAAATACATTCCTTAAAATAAAATCAACCATTATAGGTACTTCCCTAATCTAAATGAAACCAGGGCAACTGAAAACATCCTACGAATTTTCCTCCCAACCATTGTCTCTATATAACGTAGGTTTTCCCACCTAGAGTCACCCCTGAGTAGGGAGATGGATCCACTAGAAAGAAATAATAATAAAGAAACCCTTTCCCAAAATATCTCAATCTCATATTATAGTACAAATCACTTACTTGCATTTAAATATAATAACACAACAATAACTAGTAGTTAGTAGTCTCTCTCATAACTCTTATCATTCACGTAGATATGAACAATGAGTTCCTCTTCCAACTTGTCAATCTAGTACACTCAGAGGGTTAAAGAAACCAAATAAATTCCATGAATTCCCCAGTTGTAAGCCACAAAGCATACTATGACTAAGTTAATTTTCTCCCTTTCCAAACAAGCACAAAGTATAAAATAAACACAAGCCTCTAAACATACAAAATTCAGTAAACATAGGGCGTGGGAAGAATCTCCTTAGACATCATCCTTCTCTTTATACACAGAGGCCTCCAACGTCTTCCAACCATATTGACTATTATTTTTCCTTCACTGAAAAGAACACAAAACACCCAATTCATGCAATCAAAATAAATCATCATTAATACTAGCTTGGGACGACCTCACAGATAAATTGCCCTCCTTTCCTTTCAAGCGCAGAGCACTACTCCGAATCTTCGATGGAAAAGGACATAGCACTCCACTGAATCTTTGATGGGAAATTGAAGGAAAAAGAGATGCAAAAATTCACCCAGAAAATAGCAGGATTTTAAAGCATCAAGCCTGAAATAACTAGAGGTCAAGAACAAATATGGTATATAGTATTTAACTACACAAAACCAATTATATAGCATCTAAACTTTTGTTATGATTTGGAAATTAAAATTAAGGACTATAAATATTCATGTAGAGAAAAATCGTAGTGTGTCTAATCAAAGATAGTTCACTCTGCCAAATACCAAATTGCATATCCAAGTGCAGCCGAAGAGTGTGGTCTAATTTCAACCATCCAATGTGATTGGTATGCCTTGATGACCAAGACCTACTCTGCCAAATCGACCCAAGTGTCACCCAACCTCACATGATGAGATGAAATTACACATTATGGGCCATCGAGGATGGTAAGGAAATTTAGCATAGTCGCATGTGTTCGAGGGGTTTTTAACCCAGGTTTGAGCATTGAAAAAAAATATTCCATTTAAACCATTTGACCAAAAACTCGTTGACTGGAGTATGCCATATATTTCATTAGATAGTTTTAGTATTTTATATTGCAAAACCATGGTTGTTCACTGCCCAGAATCCCATTTGGATGCATAACTTCCGCATTACTAATATAACCATGATTTTGAAAAAAAATAAAAACCATAAAGAGTATGCATGTCCTCAATGACTGTGATAAGAAAATGTGTAAATCCTCATTTTGGTACGATTTGAAGTTTTTAACATAAAAATCAAATGAGGCCAGATTGCAAAAAGCCCAAATAACCATACCTTTCAAGCACAAATCATATCAATAAATACATGATGAGATTTTATATAAATGCAAGCAATTGTTTCAAACTCAGATAATAAATATCAATCTCGGGCCTCGGAACAAAATTTCATATCCATCACAATGAATACATCTAAATTTTATACAATTGCAATAAAATAGATTAAAAAACAAAAACGCAGATCAAATGCACAGACCCAGAAGGAATGCTCACGGTTCCTTACATCACAAACAATCTCAGACCAAAAGAAAAGCCTCTAGGATCTTTACTTCAAACTAACCAAAGCAGGCCCAAGACGCATTCAACCATACATGCCTTATCAAAGCAAAAACACCCCAAATGATTAATACTTTCATCTATTCTAATTAAAGGAATAAATAGAAATACCATCCAAACATGAAGTGGTTCATTACAAAAATCACAACATGTACATAGATCTGTTTAATAATAATAAAATACAATCCAAAATGAAGGAAATAAAACTTATTCCATATCTTCACTTAAACACAGGCCATAAATACATATTACATAGATGATAGATCTATAAATCCATTTATAAAATCAAGTGCTAGGAAAATTTTATCATTCAGCTAGCAGGTAAAAAGGAAAAACGTTTATCGTCATTCCAGGAAAGAAAAAGGGTTATGATTCAATGCTTGTAGAAAATATAAAGTATTCACATAATTATAATTATTCAAAGTGCAAGAAAATTAATTCATGGAAAAACAAAACAATATATGTATTTAGGTGAAACACATATCCACTATCATCTAGCGCATGCAATAAAAGATAGGTCACGCTTCATCAGTCGGTTTCAAAAAAACAAGATCTGGATATATATAAAACACATGCATAAACCATAAATCATTCAAAACTCATATCATTCATGCTTTCGATCATATTTAACGCAGGTACGTCAACACTCAAGATCCCTAGAAAATGAATCAAAACATACACCGTACCTCTTCCCTAGAGATCCCGTAACGTAAATAAATAACTCCGAAAAGGAGATTCCCCACACGATGTTACAGCAATCCCTTAAAATTTTGCATTAAATCTTCCATCGTTAGTCTGTCAAGTAACGGCGAGCCTTATTTACCGGACAGACTCGTCTTTAAGGCGAGCCTGTCAGGTGTCAGACAGCATCCATCCATCCATGGCTTCAACTCTCGCGAGTATGGTCCATCCATGATCCATCAGCCATGGCACTCCGGCCACCGGAACCAACTTCCATTCGCGGTCATTTTGGTTTTAATGTGCAGACCGCCAAACAGCCATGTTAGTGGACGACATCGTACTGGAGTCTGAAGGGACCACAGCATACTAAAGTTGTAGGGGACAACAACACAAGAAAACATGATGACAAAAATTTGAATTTCAATCCAAGAGCGAATCTCATGGCTAGAACTGGCAGCGCCTTTTTATTTAAATTTGAATTTGAGCAAGAGGCATCAACAACCGCCCATTTCATTCATTTGTATTTGAATTTGAGCAGCGCCATTGTTGGAACTGCCATCAGTGCTACCACCTCATAATTCTGCTTTTGCCTGTGAAAGTATGGAGTATCGCTGGCATTCATGGCAGTCTTACATATTAGCTTAATACAGGGTAATAACTCTAAGTACATATGTTTTGTTTTTTATTTTGTATTTAGGAGTTCAACTTTATAACTGTATTTGTCACCCTTCAGGGGCAGGGGCAGGGGCAGCAGATGCGACCTTGGAGATTTAGAACGAGTACTCATTCACCGTTTTGGCACCCGGTTCATCCAGTGGTGGCAAACGGATGCAGAGAGGGCAGCCATGGATGGTTAAAATCTCCACCACTCGAACGAGGGGCAGGTTTTGGGGGTGCACAGCGTGTTCCTTCAATGACAGGGTGTTCATCATCACCATCTCCATAATCTGCTGCTCATTTTCATGTGCAATGGCTTTGATATCATTACCCAATGCCTCATTGGTTTCTTTCTTGTAAACATAAGACCCAGAGACAACGAGGAAAAAAATCAGATTTAAACGTTAAGAACAACTAACAAGCCATAATAGTAGTAAAGACGAGATGCATTGAGATTGTCCAAAATCCCGTGTTGTGGTGTTGTGGCCCTTTCTTCCTGTGATCTTAGTCACAACCGTTAAAAGAAAGCTACTTACGAAATTCCCAATTCCCAATCCCCATAGTACTGGAGAACATTGCAGTTCCTATGCTCTGCATACTCTCAGGGGCCTGATTAAAAAAGAACTCTAATTTCCCCACTTCAACTAAGGAATCTGCTATTCCCATAAGCAAAAACTACTGAGGAAGCATGATAAAAATAGTGAGGGGGCTACTGCTTTAACTGAGGAAGCATGATAAAAATAGTGAGGGGGCTACTGCTTTCTCGTTTCCCTGAAGCCTGTGTGTTTTCACAACTCTTGGATTTCAGTTATGGAGGCCACTACAATCGCTAGAACGTGGATGGCCATCCCAATACCCATCCTTTGTAGGATTGTTATTCCTCTGGGATTGCTTGTGAATATTGTGAAAATCCCTTCTAGGATTCTGTCATAGAGTATCATGAATAGCAGCATTGACATGGTGACGAATGTTGGGATTGCCTGTGAATATTGTGAAAATCCCTACTAAGATTCTGTCATAGAGTATCATGAATAGCAGCATTGACATGGTGACGAATGTTGTGACGCAGCCTGGAGGAATTTCAAAGTGAAAACCCATGATATGCATGCTCTGGTTCCTGCTTTAAAAAAAGTGTGTTAACTTGGGCTATCATGGCGCTTGGTATCAACATGGCAATCCAAATTGGTAGCATTTTTATCATAAGCTTAGTCTCTTGCACTCGTTGCTTCGTCGGTTAATGTTGCTATGAATTAATTAATATTAAGAAAGGAAAACTTTGTCCGCTATGAATTAATATTAGGTTGTATAATCATGCATGAACTTGCATACAATTGTTATAATGCAACAAAACATAGGAGCAAGTTGCATACATTACATGCATTGTAAATCAAATACATGGATTATAAATCCAATTGTTATGTAAAGCTTGCAGAATTTGGAATTTGGAATCTTGAAGTGTTTTTCCGTGCATTGTATTGATCTGAGTGGACGAATTTCCTCCATGTTTTATGAAATTCATTTGAAAATAGTTACTATTCAAAAAATTATTTTGATTCCTAAGTTAGATATTTAAATCCGGGAATGAATTACTCAGATGTTTAGAAACAACTTGAAATTATATATGAGAGTTTTTGAGAGTTTTTTTATAGCTTAAAAAAAATTCTTAAATCTAATAAATTAGAAGAATATACTAGATAAATATGAAAAATTGTATAAAAAGATATTTGAAATGTAAGTTTTAAAAAATCAGCGTGCTTAGTAGTTTTTTTAAATCCCGAGAAAAAAAGCTTAAATCTTATAAGTTACACGGAAGATTTAAGATAAATATAAAAAATGTCAAAGAAAATATTTGAAATAATTTTTTTTTTTAATTAAGGTTGGGAAATTAAGGAAAATCGTTAGATCCGAAGAGATAAATATGAAAAAGGTACAATAAAATATTTGAAATATAATTTTTTCAACACGTTAGAAAAGCAAAGATTAGATAAGAATAAATCTAATCTTATCTCTTAGATTTATTAGATTAGGATTAAGATTAGATTTAACCCTATTCCAAAGAAAATAGGGTTAAAAATGTTTTCATTTTCATAATCAAATAAATATATAATTAAAATAAATTTAAGCTACTATATGTTTCTGTTTTTAGTGTGAGGACAAGTCATTGTATTAGTTAATATTGTGTATTGATTAAAAAAATAACTCAGAATAATATTAAATAATTAAAAAAAAATCTAAATATGGATAGATATTTATATTTAGTTTTTTTACTTGTTTTTCGTGTATAGTTGTAATCACTTGTTGTTTTGGCTTCATAAAAAATAATGTCACATCTTCACAAAACTAAGTAGTTGGTTGCCAACCACTTAGTTTTGTGAAGATAGCTAGCTCTTAAACAAAAGCTAAAATATATAATTTTATATTCGTTATTCATACCAGATTGTAAAAACTTGATATGAAAAAACAAAAACAAATTGTTCCCAATTTCTTTAACCACCCTTTAATGGAAGCTTAATTAAATCTTAATCAAGATGCATTTAAGCATAACAAGATAGGAAGGCCATGAAATGAATTAGTGTTGCACATTTGTTACACTTGAATTAATCTTGTTGATAACCAAGTCCAAAATTTCAGATAATATCTAAATGCCTATTGGCATAATATTTTCTTATAAATTTTAGTTTAATACCAAAAATACAAACAATTTTATAGTTTTGAATTGTAGTTGGGATAAGAAATTAAAGATATTAAAATATTTTGATTTTTTTTTAACTTACTCTATTTTAAACATTTCCCATAGTTTCTCAATTCTAATAACACATTATGGCCTGTTAAAATAATTTGAATCTTATTAGTTCTCCATTCTAACGAAGTTTGTAAATAGCACAACCAACCAACCACTTAGTTTTGTGGAGATGGTATAAACATAAAACAAATACTAATTAATAAACAAAAAAAAATATTCATATAAAAAAAAACAAAAACTAATTGTTACCCCTTTCTTTAACCATTGCTTAAGTGAAGCTTATTTAAATCGTAATCAAGACCCTTTCTTTAACCATTGCTTAAGTGAAGCCTAATTAAATCATAATCAAGACGCGTTTAAACATAACAAGATACTACGACCATGAAATAAATCTTTATTACACACTTTTACACTCAAGCTAATCTTGTTGATCCGCCCAAGTAAGTCCAAAATCTTAGATAATATCTTGATGCCTATTGATGTAAAAATTGGAGTTATTTATTTTTCTACATAAAAACTCTATCATATAGAACTTTTTATGGAAAGTGAGTAAATGTTGAGATGAATGACTATTGAAAGGTGAGTAAATATTGAGGAAATTCAACAAAATAATTATTTTTGAAAGAAATTTAACCTTACATCCCTTCCATTCCTTTCTCTAAAAATTAAGAAGAAAATTTTAGAATTAAAATATTAGCTTTATTTTAAGAAAATCATCTTATATTTTTATTGACCCTACATGTTATAAGTTGTTGATCTATTAACCTCGTTGTTTATTTATACGAAAACTTAGCTTTTAACTAATAAAAATAACTTTAGATCCAACACGAGAATAATCTCTTACTATTTTATAAACAATTTTTAAATAAAATTAGAAAATATATAATTTAATTATTTTTATATTTATAAATAATTGCATTTAGTTTACATTGATTTATTATTACTTTAATTTTTTATTTTTTATTTTATAAAATATTATGTTGAATTATAATACTCAAATGAGATAAATATTAAATTCCATTAAAATAGAATTGTAAATGTAGGATACAAATTTATTTAGGAAATATTTACATTAATAAAAAATTGATTTTTTAAAGTTATTATAAATTAAAATTAAAATAAATATGAAGTGAGGGTTATTTAAATTATAAGATAATAATTATATATTTTATAAATTTTAATATATTAAAATTAATAAATTTCATTTATTTTATGAATATAATTATGTTTATTGAGGTTTTCATTTGAGATTTGGGTGGACTACGACTTATACCTTTTTATTTACAAATGAGGATGAGACAAGTATACCCTCGAGATTGATTCTATGACACTAGTTCAAAATTTGAAATAAACAATTATATAAAATGAATATAAAAAATAAATGATAGTTGATAAATGGATAACTTATATTTGATGAATAGATAACCAACAATTCCAACCACAAACTATGGGTGTTCTAGTGTAAATTAAATAACAATAAAGTAATATATGGATGGAACTAATCGCATTGTTTTTTCAAACTCTTAAGTAAGATATTGCAATAAAGTGAATCTTTGTTTCTTGATTGGAATTGTGCTTTATCTTTATCTTTTATGTTTATCAAATTATATATTCACACCATAAGTTTATAATAATATTTGAAAAACAATTGCACCTTGGATGTAGTTTGGGTGGTTGGGAGAAATGATTCATACCCTCCCCACCCAAGTTTAACTCTTGTCGGTGACATGATGCTTTGATTAAGTCTAATTTAACGTTAATCTAATTTAATCATACCTTGATTAGCCTTCTCTATAATAATAAGTGTAAATTTTTTGAAATTTATTATGTGTACTTGGATTAATGTTATTAAAAAACATTTATATTTTTAAACTTTTAATAAAATTAAAAGATTGTTAAAATTTTCATCACATTTTCAATAACCTAAATATAAAACTTATATATATAGTTAAATTTGATTTTATATCAATATATTATCATGTTTTCAAAAATAAATTAAATATCTAATATCAATAAAATGTATTATGAGGAAAACAAATTTGATATTTATTTCATTTTATTAATTTTCAAAATTACATAATCTCAAAATATTGATCTAGCTTTTGTTGAGATGAAACTAATCATGAATTTCAATAAAAGGAAACATTGAGTTAATAATATATAGCATAGTTTCAAAGCAAACATGACTTTCTAAAATTATATAATTCTAAAATAATGAAATAATATTTATTAAGATATAAATAAATTTGAATTTCAATTAAAAAAGAATACAAGAGGAAGTTTGAATATCAAAACACATTAAAAACAATAGCGACGAGGTAAACATGAGAGGTGCTTGAGGTCCTCGATGATATTCTCATATTCTTCTCATATCATTTCATATATAGCCATTTTTTACATATTTTTTGGTCTTGTATTTATTATTCTTTGCAATATTGATTTCATTTGATTTCCTAAGTTGTATTTCACCTACATGAAGTTTTAGGTGCTATATTATACATGCATGGACATGATATTTTTTCGGCAACACAAACGACTAGAAAAATTGAAAGTAACGGCATCAACATATTTTTTTGTCGATAGCACAAAAAATAGAAGGAACAATAAGTAATGACATCTTCTACAAGTAGCATCAAAATAAATTTATTCTTGACCTTTTAAACTATCTTGTTGGATTCTACACAAGAGCCGACAAAGTTAATTGATCCATCAACATTTTTCTACGCATGAAAATTGTTGGTGGAACGATGATCTCTATTTATGGAACCATGATCATTGTTGGTGGAACCATGAGCTATAGTTATGGAACCATGAGCTCTGTTGTTGGAACCATGAGCACTATTGATGGAATTAGGAACTTTGTTTCTGGAACCGTTGAGATCTATTTATGGAGCCATGAGCTCTATTTATGGAACCATGAGCATTGTTGGTGGAACCATGAGATTTTTAATGGAACCATGAGCTCTATTTGTGGAACCATGAGCATTAGTGTTGGAACCATGAGTAATGGTCATAAGGTAGTGGAACTATGCAAGGAACCTTGAACAAAATTCATGGTAAATGAACATTTTAGGGGTGGAACCATGGAGAAAGTAATTGAAACCATGGTCAGTTTTGATGGAACCATGAACAATGTGGGTGGAACCATGTTCATTTAAGGACTGTGAATATCATAAGAATTATTTATGGACCATGAACAATCTGTTGAGTAACACATACATGGTCACATGATATATTTACATGAGCATTGTTGGTGGAACCATGAGCTCTATTTATGGAACCATGAGCATTAATGGTGGAACCATGAGCATTAATGGTGGAATCATGAGCACTATTGGTGGAACCAAGAGATTTGTTTATGAAACCATGAGTTCTATTTATGGAACCATGAGCATTAGAGGCGGAACCGTGAGTAACCATTTCAAGGTGGTGGAACCATGCAATGAACCTTGAACAAAATTAATGGAAAATAAAAATTTTAGGGGTGGAACCATGAAGAATATTAATGGAACCATGAACAATTTTGATGGAACTGTGAACAATGTGGGAGGAATCATGTTCATTTAATGACCATTAATATCATAAGCATTATTTATGGACCATGACCCATTTGGTGAATAATGCATACATGGTCACAAGGTGGTGGATACTTGAATAATGCATATGGGACCTTGGAAAAAAACATGTACATGTATTTCATTGAAGAATATTGCACATTTAGTGGTTGAATCTCAAACAAAGATTATCTTTTTTTTGATATGTGCATCCACATATCAACTTGATATGTGGAATGATTAGATCTATTTTTTTTGTGCTAAGTTGATATGTGGATGCACATGGTCCCTTCTTATTTTGCGAAAACTTGGTTTCATCTGCATTCCCTCGAACATCTTGGGTGAGACTTCATTCACTAAGTGGGTGTTGTTGGATGGGGTAAAACCTGTCTAGGAAGGTGCTCAGGGAGATCGCGGTGGGTTGGGTGTCAACATAGTGGGAACCCCTATCGACCAGGTTTTGTTGGTTGGGTTTGTGCCAACAATTGAACCATTAACATTATTGTTGGAACCACAAGCATTATTAGTGGAACCATGAGCTCTATTTATGGAACCATGAGCATCGAGGGTGGAACCATGAGTAATGGTCATGAGGTGGTGGAAACATGAGCTCTAGTTATGGAAACATGAACATTATTGGTGGAACCATGAGCATTGTTAGTGGAACCATGAGCTC
>LPNX010397129.1:530818-574396 GCA_001517045.1 Pseudotsuga menziesii | reverse complement strand
CGGAAGGGGCTTCTTTCTGTTCAACTTCAAATCCAAGGAAGATAAAGACCTAACCTTCAGAAACGGGCCCTACTTCATGGGGTCGCAAGGCCTCTATCTCAATGGGTGGACTCCGGACTTCGATCTCGAGGCTGACACCCCTAAAGTTGTGCCAGTCTGGGTCATATTACCCAATCTCCCTATGCACTACTGGAGCCCTAAATCCCTCCATGCTATAGGGACAGTCTTGGGGAAATATATTGACATGGCTAGCCCTAAGGACCATTATGCATGTGCCCGCATCTACGTTGAGGTGGATCTTGAAGCAGGACTACCAAAGGCTATAAAAATATCAGTGGGGAACTGGTCCCACTTCCAAAAGCTCGACTATGAATAGCTCCCCTTCAAGTGCAGAGGCTGCCAAGAATATGGGAATTTCATCCGTAATTGCCCTAAGAAGCCAAAAACCCAATCGGACAAATCTGAAGGATGGCAAAGGGTGAATAGATAAAAATCTAAAAATCAAGTCGAGGAGGTCTCTAAGAAAGGTGAAGGCACCAAATAAGCTAGAGTTATCCCTCTTGAAGGCTCTCAAGAAACCTCCAAATCTAAAGAAATCAATGAAGCAAGTGATGAATCCATTGATGCAGAAGAGAAATATAGTAACGAAGATAGCAAAGATAGAGAAGCTGCCTTATCAAACCATCAAGTGAAAGACCACGAGGAAGGAGCAGCAATGATAAAAGAAGTAGAACGCATGGGGAAATCGGAGGAAGAAACTGAATCAGAAGAAGAAGAGGAAGAAGGGGAAATCGAGTTGTCTACCCCAAGAAGGACTAAAACTAAAGGAAGGAAATCTAAGAAATAAGTAAGGGAACAGGAGACCTACCAGGACAAGATGCAAGGTTCCCAGCTAACCCTGGAAAAATTGTTGAAGAACACGAGAAACACTCGCCAAGGGCATGCCCAGAAAGGGATGCCTACGGCCACTAAAAGTAATTAATGAAGGTCCTCTCCTAGAACTGCAGAGGTCTCGGTAGCAAAAGCAAGGAAGAATCTATGATAGATTTAATCTCCCTTCATCAACTGGACATCTTTTTGATCTAGGAGACCAAGATGGAGGAAGCTGCATTCCTCCATGTAAGTCAGAAATTTTGGAAAAAAAAGAGGTAAAGCTGCTATCAGCACTAGGGGCGCATCTAGAGGCATTGGAACTCGGTGGGATGACAAGAATTACGAGCCTGTGGACATCAAGTACAGCACTTGTTGGATCCTCACCCTGCTGAGGCAAAAAGACACTAACATTCTGGTAAGAGTATTCAACATTTATGCACCTAATTCTTATGCTGAAAAAAAAATTGTTGGAGCCTCCTTTGTGAGGAAAGAACCAACCTACATGGTAATGTTATTCTGGTAGGGGATCTAAATGTCATTCTCAGCCAAGATGAAAAAAGAGGGGGATCCCTGGTCAAAGACCCCATCAGAGAAATTGTTGATGAGACCATTTTGAATTCGGATCTCATGGACGTTAAGCCCTCTTCAGGAAAATATACATGGAATAAAAAAAGGATCAGGCCCGGGCACATTGCTGCCAGGTTAGACTGCTTCCTTGTCCAGGACACCTTCCTCCTTCTTGGCCTGAATCTGTCTTCCAAAATCTTACCGTTTGGAGGCTCAGATCACAAGCCTATCCTCCTTGAGATGGTGAAGGATAAGAATTTGGGCCCTATTCCTTTCAGGTTCAATCCACAGTGGGCTACTCATCCTGAGTTTCTTAATATTGTCATGGACTCCTGGACTCCCCCACTTACTAAATCCCCTTTCTTCGTTTGGGAGGAGAAACTGAGGAGGCTCAAGAAATTCCTAAAAACTTGGGCCAAATCGATCCCAGCTCCCAACTTCAAAAAAACCCAAGCTGCTCATGCGTTGGAGATCCATCAGATCGGCATGGAGGACAAAATCGTGGTCAATTCTGATATACAAACTGAGATTACATTACAAATGGACCTCCACAAAGCATGTATACAAGAATCGAAGTGGTGGAGGTAGAAATATCGCTGCAAATGGCTGAAAGATGGCGACAGAAATACTGGCTTCTTCCACAAGCAGGCTGAGGCTAGGAAAAACTTCAATTATGTGCATGAGATACAAGCTCACGATAGGCTAATCACCCGATTCGAAGAAATTAAAGCTGAAGCATCCAGGCACTTCAAGGAATTATTCATGACCCAGCCTGTCAATGATGATGTCGACCTGCTAAATCTTGTTCTCAGCGCTGTTAAAAATAAAGACAATGACACTCTAAAGCAGCTGATCATGATGGATGAAATCAAGAATGTTGTTGATGGTATGGAGGATGATAGAGCTCCGGGACCTGATGGATACAATGCTAACTTCATTAAAATATACTGGAACATTATTAAAAAGGATTTATTCAAAATGGTCAGTAAATCCCAGAGATGTGGCAAAATTGGAGGCAACACGAATTCTACCTTCCTAGCTCTGATCCCCAAAGAGAAAGAAGCAAAATCATTTGACAGGTTCCATCCTATATCCTTGTGCAATATAGGATATAAAATCATTACCAAGATTATGACCAGCAGATTAAAACATATCTTGCCTCACCTTATTCCGGAGAACCAAGGTGGTTTCGTAAAAGGCAGGAAGATCTGGGAAAACATTATCTTAGTACAAGAGGCTATTCATTCTAGTCTAAAGAATGGAGACAAGGGAATGGAAACATAGTAAAAACATCTTAAATTCTAACATCTGACAAGCTTAAATTTGGAAACATAGTAAAAACCTTTAACAACCTCGTTTACACAGGTTTTACATATCCAAAATAACTTAATCGATTTTAAAAAGAAAACAAACCAAAGACTTTAACCGGCCACAACCCTCTTATTGTAGGTCGTAAGTAGTTCCAGTTCCAACAGTAAATCCTATTAAAACAAAAACAACGCTAAACAAATCTTTAAGGGAAGAATGCATCCATAGATGATTATACAATCAACACAGCAACCTTTTTTTTTAATGAAATTTTATCCAACTTTTCTCTCGACAGAAACAACGCAATAATGAATGATATTGCCAATACTATGGCCTCATGGCCCTAATTTATTTCTCTAGAAATAGAACTTGTAATAATAAAACCACCATGCCAGTAATGTAATCAAATAACAACACCAGAGTATGGTTTTGGAAACACTATGGCCTCTCGGCGTTAAAATTATAATTCAGGGAAAATTACAGTGAAAAACCCTTAATCAAAATACAACGATATAACAGGAGTAAAGACCCGCATTCTTTTACAGTAAAAAATGTGTAGTAAGTTACAGAAATATAAACACTGATGAAGATGGTTCCACTCATCCATAAACATTTTGTTTACCCAACTCTGGAAGAGCTCGAAATCCACAATAAAATTTAATATTGCATTACATTACATCTCCCTTAAGACTCCACGGTCTGAGGGAGAGTTCTTTCAAGAAATTATAAAACCAACTGAAAAACGCCATAGGGATGAACCACCAGAGGGTTTACCAAATTTCCAATGGAAGGAAACGCACAAGAACCAAATAATCTAGATCCAGGATAGCGCTAAACCCAGCACAGAGCCACAAGGAGCAAGGAAGGTAGGTAACAGGTCTTACTAGGACCATACTTCCACTTCCACGAAGGGTGTTTCCAAATCCAATGCAGCAACTCCAATCAGTACCTCCTACAAAGAAACCACACAGAAGTTGAATTATAGTTTAAAAAAAAATATAATCATGAACAACGAAGAAGAGTAACAAATGTAGAGGGTGAATTACCTTTAAGGTTTTGACATTGGTCTTGCAGACAGTCCACCAAAACATACGCCAAAGTAAACTTGCGTTGCCATTGAAGAGGCCAAACCTTTAAAACTTGTCTAGTGCAAAAGCCGAGTAACACAACACAAGGCCAAGGCCGAGAGCCTGAAGGCCAAGGCTGGGAGCCTGAAGGCCAAGAGCCTTGGATTTTCCATAGTGCAAAAGCAAGTAACACAACACAAAGGCAATAATGTGTTTCCAAGATGAGATAAACTCTTAAGGTTTTGAAAGGACGTAAGTGGATTCTAGCTAGAGGTCGTAGAGCCTTCGCGTGGCTACTATCAATGGCACTAAATTTTCTTTTGTCTAAACCCAAAAATTTATGGTTAAGAACCATCGAATTATACCCCTCGTTGTCAGTTTATAAATTATGTTTTGCTTGCTTTAGTATATGGTAGGAGGAAGTATCGCCTAGACAAATGCCTAATTCAAGGCTTGGGGATAGTTTATTTTTCCCCTTAACATAGTTAGGTTTTTGTTAAACTTCACGTAGCCCTTTTTGGTTGTGACCAAAACAAGGCAAACTCTCCATCTTTAAAACCTGCAAATGAAAAAGTAGTTTTTGGCATTAGCCCTAAGCTAAGTAAGACCTGCAGCAACCCTTTTCCCTGACATCCAAATAGGGTTATCAAGTATTCAAAACATAACCAGTGACTACCCCAACTACAAGTGAAGTTAAATAAACATGATTCACCCTTTTACGACACATCAACAATTTAACTAGTTCATTATAACGGAAAATTGTTTTTTTTAAGTGTCCTAACTAAGTAGTCAAGAGTTAAAACACTAATTGAAATTCAAATGATAAAAGAAGGGGTTAGTGTGAATTGTCTATACTATGTAGTAGAGTAAAATCTTCATAGCAAATTTTTATTTATTTATGAATTTTTGGAGATGTTACAGTACTTTCATAAATATTTGGCTAAGTGATTTTTTTTCTTTAACAAGACATTGCATAAAATAAAATAAAATACATAATTTTTTCTAGACTTAAAGTGTTGCAAAATTCACAACTTTTTAGTTGAGATAAACAATTCTTTTAATATGTTATTTTTAGAGAGATTTTAAATCTAAAAAGAAACCTAGAGGTTTTCTTACACTGAATATAATTACATATTCCTTTGAGCTTGGATCATTGTTTGGATTTTAATCTTAAAATAAACTTAATGAGATCCTTTGGTCAGTGGTTGGCTTCAATGTTTATTTGTGCATGTGTGATTATCCTTTTGTTTTGAATTGATTATCTACCAAGTCCTTTGACTGGTGGCATTTTGCATTTGGTTTTATGATGCAATCATGATTTGGAGGGCCCATAACCTTCATTCAAACACATTAAATTCCCTTACTTGAGGGTCAAAATATTCTTGGAATAAGTATCCAAACAAATTTCCCTCTTCACTATACATCTGAGACATAGTGGTTAACCATTTAGGGAGCCAAAATCCTCTAGTATTGTTGGACATGGTCACAACCATTTTATGGCAGGCCCATCCTTTCAAGGTGGTATGTGGAAAGAATAGAACCAAAGGTATAATTGGGGCACCTTTCCCTTTCATATCCCAAAGATCATCTAGATCATTGCCTTCAAGCTGAAGTTGCAGGAATCATGTCAAGCGTATCTAAGAATGAGGTAGCCTAATGACCATTTTATTAGGCATCTTACCCAAAAGTGGCTCTCATAAATGGGAGGGCACCTGGAGTAGATAGTTACAAGTCGATTAAAATTGCCCCTATTGACTTTATATATAACTATTCATTTCGGTTTTCACATATTGGCTTGATAGGATTAATGCCCCTCTCTAAGTCCAGTGTTTGGAAGACCCTTGCTCATTTTTCTACTTCATTTTCAGCAATGGACTAGTGACCTCATTGTTTGGAAAAGATTTGAGAAGGATTTCCTTTTATTGCATTTTATTGTTGTCGTTCTCCTTTTAGGGCTAGTTTGCCTTTTCTTTTTATAGGGTGTTGTTGGCATTTTTCACTCTTTGTCTTGATTAGATCACTTGATGCACCCTCGTTGCACTTATTATTTGATTTAATAACATTTATAAATTTGGTGTCCTTGAAGAGAGAGGTTGAGCTTGATGATGGGGCTCATTTCATTCCCTCCCAAGTTCGTATTACATTGTCAAAAATGAAGTACCCAAAGAAACCTAGTTAATTTTCAGTAAATTCTCTCACAAAGTTTACAAGGGGGCATGTAAATGCATGAGGGGGTCTTTGAGGCAATGGGATAATGCATG
This sequence comes from Pseudotsuga menziesii, assembly GCA_001517045.1. Lineage (NCBI taxonomy): Eukaryota > Viridiplantae > Streptophyta > Pinopsida > Pinales > Pinaceae > Pseudotsuga > Pseudotsuga menziesii. The sequence continues at coordinate 568,320 of LPNX010397129.1, read as the reverse complement.
CTTATGTACATGTTGTTCGTAATTTAAGTTGCTTATAATACTAAATGTGACGTGAGGATGTAGTGTGTTTCGGCCCATAATTGGTGGGACACTTTATAATCAAAATGAAAACTTCAGCCATAAAAACTCATAATTTTGTGTCAAAAACACCCAAAAAAACCCACCCTTGAATAGAAAGTATCACTACTGATAGCAATTTGTTTTCTTTCAGGGCTAAATTTACATCTCTTCTGAAATCCCAATCAATGATCAGTCGATGTCATCGCAATAAAAAATGTAAATCGACACCCAAATTGAAAATTTGTGCTATTGGTAGCACCCCCTTTTTTAGGAACTAAAATTTCCTATTGCTTAAAACCCTGGCCTTAACAACTAGCGTAACTGCAATCAAAACCCTAAAAATCAAAATCAAAAGTGGGACTGCCATGGCACTCGAATTTTTTTCCCAAGCCCATAATTACAATTCTTTTAAAGGCATGGCCTTAATAGTTTGCATCATTGCCACAAAAAATGTCAAAATCAAACATCGATTCAAAATAACGTGCTACCAATAACAACCATTTTATTTCGTGAAGTTAGAATTATAAGCATTTTGAAAAAAATATCTAAAAATAATATTAAAATTGAAAAAATAATACTTAAAAAAACAAATTTAACCTAAAACCCTTATTGTTTTCATAAATAAACTAGCATTTGCACCAAGAGGTGCAAAAAAACACCGAGAGGGTAAAAATATTATGTCTTTTCGCAAGCCAACCTTTGTCAATATTAATAGTGAGTTTTGAAATTTTAGGTTAAGATATTTATAATTTTTTTGGGGGGGGGGTTCGATTTTAGATTATAAAGTGTGCAAGAAATAATTGATGTGATGCACTTTGAATATTTCCGAATAGGAATATTTCCAGCTGCACAATGTGTCTGTTTTAGAAGTACCAATGTGTAAGTACAACAGATCCCATGTCATTATGACATAGGAGCCCAAACTTTACATACAAAAATTAATTGGTAAGACTCTTAGTAAAACTTAAAGGGTTTTATTACGATTTTTTTATATTATTGGGATACTTTAACTTACCCAATTTCCAAAAAATTATGTTTGATTTATTTGTTTTGAATGCCAAATGATGAATTTTTGTTTGGATTTTTTTAACATCCCGCAACCCGTAAATCCGCAACTTTCAGAGTGCGGCAAACCTTTTCATTTGCGGGATGCAGGATAGTTTTTATATGTGTTAATTTTAATCAACCCGCATCCCACATCCCGCAATGTAGTAATGTGTTGTGATTTTTGTTTCCGCGTTGTGATTTTTGTAGAGTAATGTGCTGATCTTTTCTACCAAGGTTCAACAATCTCAGCTTCAGTTTGTTTGTGCATAGATGTATATATATCAATCTTTGTCTTTGTTTATGTTCAATGCAGAGGTGGTGTGGCAAGGAAAATGGTTGAAATGATGCCAGTGGAGGTAGGTGGTGTGGCAAGGCAAGACAAAAGGATGAAATGTTTTGGCGGTGGCCATGACGGAGGCGGTGATGTACTGAAATTTCCTCTTGCGATGACTGTGATGTTTTGAAGTTTTCAGAGAGTCTGATTAAGAATTTTCTTTGCTTATGCTCCTGCAATGGCTCGTCTTATGGACAAATCGAACAGTTACGGTGAAGAATACCCCATGAAACGTGGGGAGTCCTTTAGTCTACCCCCTGCTTTGTTTTCTTGTTATTGCTTCTTTGTCTGATTATTAGTTATTAATGTATTTTCTTTTGTAGTTTGCAGTTTCTTATGCCAAATCGATTAATGGACAAGGATTAGTAATGAACGTTACAAATCTACAAGTAGTTGGCATAAACACAATTGAAATAATGTCAGCAATACTTATGTGGTGAAATTATGCCACTTTCAAGTTGTTCATTCTTGTGTTAGCTTGATCGACAATGTGAATCAACAAATACAAAACAAATTCAATTTTACTTGATTCAATTAGCTTCGCAACCCGCAATTCCGCATTTTACGGGATGTGGGGTGCGGGAAGACACAAACCAAACGAAAATAATAGGAACTCCACAACTCGCATTCCGCACATTGCGGGATGCGGGATTCGGGTTGATTAAAATTAACACATATACAAACTATCCCTCACGCCACATTTGCGGGATGCGGGATGTGGGATCCGGGTTTGAAAATGAAATATCAAAGGAAGATGAGCACTCAAATCAGAAAAAGAATAATGTAGAGATGTTGAAGAAATGCCTAGAAGAAAAAGATAGATTGCCGCTACAAAAGTGATAAATCTTGCAAACAAATTTAAAGACCAAGAAAAACAATTAAAACATATAGCCAATGAAGCTTCTGTAGAACTGGAGGGTTCTGGAAAAGGCAAGAGAAGCTATAGTGAATTTTGTTATTCTAAAAATGAGGAATTGCAAAAACCTCCCAAGAAGCCTAGATTTCTAAAATAATATGGTGTACATTTGATGTCTATGTACATACTAATATTGTTGTAATATAATTTGTCAGTATTTCTTGGCATGCATATATTTTGATATAGTTAATGTGTTTCTAATGTGTAATACAAGTGCAATGTGTAATTCATATGTGCATTTTTCCTATATCTAAGAGAGTTTAATGTGCAACCCATACTAAGAAGTGTGTATGAAACTACAAATTTTTAAATATATTCTACAAATGAATTGACATATGAAATATTCTTGAAATATATTCTACAAATGAATTCACAGATCATCATTTCATGCTATATTGAATAAATTGCACTATAACATAGGCATACCAACCTTTTATACAAACTCTTGTACTCATTTCTGTAAATTGTAAGATCTAAAGTAAAATCCAAGTCATTCAAAACAACAATTGATAGTATTTTCCAATTTTTCATGGCCAGAACTAAAAATGCACACCAATTCCAATCGAAGTACATTCTAGGTATGAAATTTGGAAGTTTGCATACAAAAACCTAATTAGACTAGTATAGTTTTAATTTCAGTCATAAATTAAACTTCTATTGTGAAATAATAAGGCTTCCAACATTTGAAATGAGAACAGAACAACTGTAAATGTTGGTTTCTTGTTGATGAGCATCATAATTTGGAAACCAATCTCATGGCTCTGAAAGTTTGTATCATCTGTTTCCTTTTTATTATAACATAAATCATCATCATTCGTTGCAGAAATTAAAAAATGAGAACATAACATATATAATACATTCCAAGGAAAAAAACAGAGATAATGCAAAAATATAACCAGATCGATACTCAAGAAAGTTTTAAAAGGGGCCCAAGAGCATTTTTTATTATAGTATGCTTTCATTACAGAGCAGACAACTCCTTCAATAACAATTGTCCCTACTACCTATTAAATTCTATTTATAGACCTCAAGGGTCGGATTGACCATGTTACAAGTGGATTTTATTTGAGTGAAATTGAAATGTCGATTCACCCACGAGCCAACTCATCCTCTGCTGTAATTTCCTGGCTTCAAAGAAAGATACCAACTACTGTGGAACAAGGAAAAGCTGACAGTGCAACACAGGGGGGAAAACAGGGTTGAAGTGGTCATGTTTCAACACCAGGGGTAGAAAGGGAGTAGAAGAGGAAGTTGCATTCCAGTTATCTGGATGGGAGATGCGAGCAGAGAAAAATTATAACAGAAATGCACAGTGCGTGAGAGGTATCTAAGGAGAAAAGGGAAATTCCAATGAAAGAAGAAAATGGTAAAGAAGAGAGAAATTCCACATACAAATATGGCTCAGCGAAAAACAACATGCAATACCCATCTGGTGTGGACAAATTAAGAGCTGGAATTGAAGAACTCAATCCTGCTATGCCACCGAGAGGGAATGCTTGGGTTTTTGAAGGGGAACAGGGTGCTGATTCAGTGCAGGAAAGACTTCACTGAGTGATGGGAAAGGAATGTCAAACAAACATAAAAACAATAAGATGGAATGGAACTGCCAATGAAATCCATCGAACCCGAATGAGATTGTCTCCAATTCTTTCCAATTCTACCCATTTCCCATTCGGGCCTTTGGTATCACCATGTTGGAAATCTTTTCTTCAGCAGCCATGAGAGGGGAAGTAATGACACTGAAGAGCCCAGTTTTTGTGCATATAAAAAACCATAAATGAGTTCCAAATGATATTTGCCTCAGTAGGAGGCTCTATTTATTCACTAAATATTACAAATGCTATCATGAGTTCCGGATTTTCATGATGTAGTATATATCTATAACTTGGGATTAATGTGATCTGTATATAATTCCATTATCTCTTGGAGACCACGAAAGGTCACTTAAACAGTGATATGAAAGCCCGCAAGGGGAGGAGAATATAAGATGTGAAATATGTTGCAGTTGAAAGATTTGGTCTTTGGAGCGCGTGATATTGATGATGATTTAATGATTAACCAAGATATTTCATATATAATGATTAAGCAACAATGATATCTTTATACCATCATAAGAAGGCATCGATAAAGTGACAAATGTCAAGTTTACACACTAAGGGATAACTTAAAGCTAACAACAGGTGAGGGTCTGTGAATCCGATGGATTTGCGCAATGGATTGAATGTACCCAGGATCAGGCAGTCCAGATGAAGTCAGGTTCCATATCGAGGGTTTGTGTTGATTCTGTTGAATCAAATCCTACAGATAAAGATAAGAAGCTGATCCATGGTGAATATAACTGGAGAAGCAAATGAAATATATGTGGTTCAAGATCGGCTGATGAATGAAATCTCTCATCGTGAACGAAATGTCTCGATGAACATGGTACATAAAGGTCATTCCCATGTATGATATGTTTTTTCTGACCGGTAATTGAGTCCCCAGACACCATTCGCAACATTCTATAGGTCAAGATTATGTTCCTAGGATCGCCTGATGTCCCAACTCTGAGGATCCATCATGAAATGTAGATATTTGAAAATAATACCATGAAGTCTAGTACTATAGGAAATGTGGACAAGGGTGAGCAAAAAAACACATAAAGTACTTTGGTAGTAGGAAACCACACAAAAATGCGTTGTTGAGCATGAAACACACAGGCAGGGAAGGACACGTGGCTGAATCAAAAGACACATGAGTGGTTGAGCCCAGTGTGCTTATTGCATCCAACGCTATACCTTTCTGTAATTTTATGCTAATAGAGTTCCAAATTCATTATAATTAATATATTTCACAAGAGTTTGAGCGTTTCAGGGTTTCAAACCATAATCATATCATAATATTAGTTGGTTAAGGTTTGTTTATCATTAGTTTATTCCAAAACAGTGTTTGCTTCTAACAGCAATCTGAATAGTTTATGGTTAAACTTTGGGTCATAATAATTCAGCTACAGTTCAGAATCATTTGGACTTTGAACAAAATGGAGAATTACAGATGTGATGTTCAACTTGGTTTTGAATCAGCTAACTATCCCAACATTGAGGAATTGTTAGGGATTTGGAGAAGATGGCAGTATTTCCTTGGATATTAGTTTTATTTAGATTTGTCAATCTGAATTTGATGGAAATCTACTTTTTGTAATAGCGAATTTTTGGAAGGCAAAAATTTGGACAAGACTTTTTTCAGATGATTCAATATTACTGTTAGTATTTTGTGATCAATTAGTACATTTATTCACAGTCTTGTTATTGACTCATGTACTGATAAGCTTTTAATAGAGATTATTTTATTAAAATATGTATCCTACAATATGGGTACATAATGAACTTTAATGGATCATATTTTTGCACCATGAACATGATTACCTGAAATACTACATGAGAAAATACAAAACAACGGGAAGAGAAAAATAAAACTAATTCAGGATTGACTACAATAATAAATTGAATGAACAAATGACTAAAATACTAACTTGTTATGCGGGAACGGAAAACAGTACAAACTTGATTCAATTAGCTCGGTAACCTGCAATTCCGCATTTTGCGAGATGTGGGGTGCGAGAAAACACAAACCAGACAAAAATAATTGGAACTTTGCAACCCGCATTCCGCACATTACAGGATGCGAGATTCGGGTTGATTAAAATTAACACATATACAAACTCTCCCGTGCCCCGCATTTTTGGGATGCAGGATGTGGGTTTGAAAATGAAATATCAAATGAAAGGTTTGCCTCACTCCACAAGATGCGGATTTGCAAGTTGCGGGATGTTAAAACAATCCAAACAAAAATTCATCATTCTGCATTCAAAACAAAGAAATAAAATATAAACGATGTTGCAGTTGAAGCTGCAAATAAATTTATTGAGACACGTGACAGCGTGGAATCCTCGTAATTCCCAGTTGTCCACATCTGACTCACACCATTCTACTACAAAATATCAATGCAGTGTTGCATCACTATCGATATTTGCATCAAACTACTCAGTTGACTCTCAAGAACTTGTCAAAAGGCACACCAAATTTTCAGAGTCAATTTTTTGCTATGTGCACAAGTCTGCAACCTACAATGTGGATTGTGGGATCTTGAAGTTTATAATTTGTCAAATTTTCATCTCGCAATGCGCCATTTGCGGCATGCAGGTTGCGGAATGTTCGACTCGTGCACACAAAATATCTTCGCATCCCACATTTTGCAGCATGCGGGATGACAATTATCCAAATTTATTTTTGCATGTTCCCGCAACAAAAATCACAAAATAAAAACGAGATAGTTAATAAAATTTAGAGAGACGCTGTCATTTATTTCCATTCTCTTTTTTCACCAATGAGAGAGCTTGCTATTTTTTTCCATTTTCTTGTTTCTTCCATGAGGAAGGGTCTAATTTCTTGCCTCTACTGTATTTTTGAATTTTGTGTTGTTTAAATTATTGTTTTGATTTAGCATTTTAATCTTTATGTTGTGTGTCACTTCAGTTCTTGTTGAATTTCAATTCCTTTTATAATTGAGACAAATAGTGCCTAGACAATTAAGTGATACACCGAGACACAAACTCGAGGCATCAATTTATCTGTTTGCAGAAAGCAGCAGGCTTCTAGAGGTGTTTGAAACATTAAACCTATCGTTCAATTTATCAATTTATCAATTTAATTTAATATTATATTATTAATTTACAATTTATCATTTAATTTACCATTTAACATATAGTTTCTGCAATCCGCAAAGTTAAATTCATAATCAATTTATCAATTTACTTTTCAGAATGCGGAAAACAGAAAGCGGAAAGGTAAATTGATAAATTGATTATCAATTACCTTTCCACTTTTTGTAGGATATACTGAGAGACTCCTATATTGAACAGGTTAAGTTGTTCAAATGTTGGATAAGTTGCAGTTTTTTAACAGTTCAAGATATGTATTTTAATATGATTTTTATGGAGAAAAGGTTTGAAACGATCGCATTGGATAACTGATTGTTGAAGTTCAGAATTTGTGAATCAACTATCACATCAAAACTCGAAAACGAATGTTGGCTTATGCAAAAAAAAAAAATGAACACAAACCTACCATACCCTAATGTCCAAAATAGCAAATGAAAGTCCAAAAGCCATAAAATACATTTTAAAGGTGGAGATTATACACATGTTTGTTGAACACTTAATTCTTAAAAACGAGCATTTTAAAAAAATTTAAGTAAATTCAAGATCCGTATTACAACATTATGAAGGTAGATAAGCAATATAAGTCACAACCCTTTTTTATAGTTTTGCGACATATACAGAAATCCTATGTGTTCAAATACAAACATGTCAATGTTCCTTTTTCAATTTCCGACAATTCGGTACTAGGAAATCTATATCGTATGTTCTGCAATAAGGAACATACTATATTCCAATATCAAACTTTGCAACATAAGCAGAAATGCTATGCATTCAAATAGGAACATGCCGGTGTTTCTATTTCCGAAATTTCGAAATTCAAAATGTCGATTTTCATGCTTTATTTTCACTGTTTGTACTTAAATAAAGTACTTTTATGCATATCGAAATAACGAAAGAGATGATAACATTTTAAATTATGTTCAGTGTCATTGTTTGCAAAGTGAAAAAAAATAGATTTGCAAAGAACAATATTAGCAAAAGTTGAAAATAGCTAAACGTTAAATGCGAATATGTTTTGGAATCTCAAAACTGGGAAACCGGAAATCTGTTAAATAGGAGAAGGTCATCTTATTTGTATGAATGGACACTCAATTTATACACAATGATAATGTTGAACCAACTAAAACATGGAAACATTTCGATAGGTTTCCGTAGGTAAATTTGCAATCTTTGTAAAGGTGAAAAGCTAGTCTGAAGAATGCTTTAGCAGTGTAAAAGACTTGATGCTGAAAAGACCTGGAATGGAAAGATGCTTAGTTGGGGTCTTTCGGTGTAGAGAAATCTCCATCTGTGAGAAAGAGAAAAGCATTTGATATCATGTTTAAAATATATCACATAGTAGCATATTAGGAAAGCCTGAAGAATAAATTTGTTGCTATTTCATTATTCATCATGATGGAAAACAACTGAGAAGAAGGATAAACAAATAATGATACCCTTTATCTAAGTTGGAGCAAAATAGAATGAAATTTGTAATCTTCACGAATCCCATGTCTCTCCAGAAACTATAGGACTTTCGTTGCAAGTAGCAGTGCAAACTTATCTTCCCATCTCTTCCCATTCTGGGCTTTGATATCATCACGCTATGAGTTTTTTCTTTGGCATCCATGAGAGCGAAAGTAATGACGCCGACGAGTGCAGTTTTTGTGCAAATAAAAAATCATAAATGAGGTCCAAATGATTTTTTCCTCAATAGGAGGGTCTATTTATTCACTAAATCTTACAAATGTAATCATGAGTTAGGGAATTTCATGATGTAGTATATATCTATAACTTGGTATTAACGTGATTTGTATTTAATTCCCTTATCTCCTGCAGCATGAAAAAGATCACATAAACGGTGATATGAAAGCTGGGAATGGGAGCAGAATCCGAGATGTCAAATATACTGGATTTGAAAGATTTGGTCTTTGAAGTGGGTGATACTGACAATGATTTAATGATCAAGCAAGATAGTTCACATATATTACGTCATCATATTAATCACAGAAGTGATTGTTACCCTCATTCTTTGGAATTTTGCTCAATGATCTTAGACAAAACTGTTTTATACACAATGACAATGTTGAAGAAGCTTAAAAAGACCAAAATGCATCAATAATCATTATTTTTATAATACAAAAAAGGTAGTAAACACCAAATTGTAATGGTACAAAGTGATGTGTTGGACATTTATCTATGCTACAATCCTCATCCATTTCCATAAGTTTTGCTGGCTAAATTTCCAAACATTTTCCTAGCTAAAGTGCATATGTTTTTGCACTTCATTTGTTCTTTAGCCCCTTCTTAGAAAGTAGAACTCCCAAGTTATCTTCCCATATCTTCCCATTCCGGCCTTTGGTATCACCATGTTGGCAATTTTTTCTTCAGCAGCCATGAGAGGGGAAGTAATGACGCTCAATAGCCCAGTTTTTGTGCATATAAAAAACCATAAATGAGGTCCAAATGATATTGCCTCAGTAGGAGGCTCTATTTATTCAGTAAATATTAAAAATGCTATCATGAGTTCAGGATTTTCGAGATGTAGTATATATCTATAACTTGGGATTAATTTGATATGTATATAATTCCATTATCTCTTGGAGACCGTGAAAGATCACTTAAACGGTGATATGAAAGCCCGCAAAGGGAGGAGAATCTAAGATGTGAAATATGTTGTAGTTGAAAGATTTGGTCTTTGGAGCGCATGATATTGATGATGATATAATGATTAACCAATATATTTCATATATAATGATTAAGCAACAAGGATATCTTTATACCATCATAAGAAGGCATCGATAAAGTGACAAATGTCAAGTTTACACACTATGGGATAACTTAAAGCTGACAACAAGTGAGGATCTGTGAATCCGATGGATTCACGCGATGGATTGAATGTAGCCATGATCGGGCGGTCCAGATGAAGGTAGGTTCCAAATTGAGGGTATGTGTTCTTTTCGTTTAATTAAATTGTGCAAATAAAGATAAGAAGCTGATCCACGGTGAATATAAATGGAGAAGCAAATGAAATATATGTGGTTCAAGATCGGTTGATGAACCAAATCTCTCAGCGTGGACGAAATGTCACGATGAACATGGTAAAAAAATGACATTCCTGTGTATGATATGTTTTTTCTGACCAGTAATTGAGTCCCCAGACACCATTCGCAACATTCTATAGGTCAAGATTATGTTCCTAGCGTCGTCTGCAACATCATGAAATTTAGAAATTTGAAACAGTAAATCTTGTCTCTACATGAAACAAAGAAACGCGGCCAACCGAAATTATCCCACCTGCAGCATTTGCATAAGGCCAAGGAAGGTCAAGTCCAAATGCCTTGACCCACATGGGCAACAACATGGGAGAACACCTAAGGTCTTATCCATGGCTAGTATGATAATTGAATATCAGAGGAGATGACTTGACTGGATTTTCCACAAGGAGTGAAGATCCTCGCTCACCTGTCAATTGTACTATTGTTATGATTGCCAGTTGTCATGTGTGCGGCTATGATGCTAAGGTCTTTTCTGGTCTATTTGGATCACCCTATATATCGCCACCGTCCGGAGCTGCTAAAAAACGAGGAACGAGCATTGAGAGAAAGGCCAAAAGTGCAATGGTTGTATGGTTCCACAAGCTCATTTGTCAGGGGGTACTAATGGTTGGTGAATATGAAATTAGGTTCCTTTATCATCCTGGTTTTCTGCACCAAGATATTTCCAACCATCAGGACATGGATGTGTTGCACTTTGAATATTCTCGAGTAGGAATACTTCCAGCTTCATAATACAACAGTTTTCTTGTCTCTGGAGTGTGTCCCCAGAAATCCTCGAAGACGTCATGCCTTCCAAAGTCCTCCTGCATGGGGACCATGTTCAGCGATAGGCAGTCAAAGCGAATGCTCGTACTAGGGTGGCGGGTGTTCGAAGTCTTCATCACCTTATTTGTAATTCCCACTTGCTAATTTTCTCTGAGGTGGTGACGAGGTTGAGGACATACTCCACTGTAGCAGCTTGTTGGAGAGCCTATTTAATGGGAGGTGAGGAGAACAAGAATGCTTGTCTCCAAGAGCCCTCACACAACAATGTTACTAGCACATAGGGGAAATGTGGACAAGGTTGCAAAAAAAGCACATGAAGTCCTTTAGCAGTAGGAAACCATGCAGAAAGGCATTGTTGAGCATGAAACACACAGGCAGGGAAGGACACGTGGTTGAATCAATAGACACACAAGTGGTTGAGCCTAGTGTACTTATTGCATCCAATGCTATACCTTTCTGTAATTTTATGCTAATAGAGTTGCAAATTCATTATAATTAATATATTTCACAAGCGTTTGAGCATTTCGGGGTTTCAAACCATAATCATATCATAATATTAGTTGGTTAAGGTTTGTTTATCATTATTTTATTCCAAAACAGTGCTTGCTTATAATAGCAATCTTAATAGTTTATGGTTAAACTTGGGGTCATAATAATTCAGCTACCATTCAGGATCATTTGGACTTTGAATGAAATGGAGAATTATAGATGTGATGTTCAACTTGGTTTTGAATCAGCTAACTATCCCAACATTGAGGAATTGCTAGGGATTTGGAGCAATGGCGGGATTTCCTTGGATATTAGTTTTATTTAGATTTGTCAATCTGGATTTGATGGAAATCTACTTTTTGTAAAAGCAAATTTTTGGAAGGAAAAAATTTGGATAAGACTTTTTTTCAGATGATTCAGTATTACTGTTAGTATTTTGTGATCAATTAGTACATTTATTCACATCCTTGTTATTGAATCATGTACTGATAAGCTTTTAATAGAGCTAATTTTATTAAAATTAGTATCCTACAATATGGGTACATAATGAACTTTAATGGATCATATTTTCGCACCATGAACATGATTACCTCAAATACTACATGAGAAAATACAATAACTATTTGCTTACTATCTTAATCTATCTATAAATTTACATATCTTACTTTTTCTTAAAAAAAAACAACTTACTCTATCAAAGTTATTTCACAATAAGAAAATGAAATCACTGTTCAATAGAGTAACTAGATTAAGTACTATAATAAACATATTATCCATCATCCATAAATAAAAATACATATTCTTAATATAAACATGTAAATAATACCACTCTATTTATATTAAAATAAACATTAAACAACGGTATTACTTCTTGGGAAAGCAATAGAGTTGTATTCCTTCTTACTAAAGCTAAGACGTACACATTTCTCAGGAAAGCGTAGAAGCTTAATTCCATGGAATGTAAGAACAATGGTCAATTTCAAGAAAAAACAAAAGTACCATTAAAATTGAAAGTTTCTTTTGGACAAGTTCTGAACCTGCGACCTTTTTGGAGAACGAATATACATTATATTGTTTTTTAAGCTAAAAAAATAACAAATTGATAAATTGGTATTCCGCAACTTTATTTCCACAATGTACACACTTTTCCTTCATCGGTTCCTCAATTCCGCAATTTAATGGTATTATTGATAGCAATGATCCAAACGAAAATGGAGGCTATGGCAATGCCAATCTGGTATGTGAAGATATCCAAAGACACCATCAAAATAGAAGAAAGATTGAAAAAAGTTCTGCAAACATTTAATTTATTTTTCATAGTAGGGTTTTTTAAGTAATTACATTTTTGTAAAGGTTATAAACAATAATGTTCCGCATCTCGAATCCTGCAACCCGCATTGTGGGATGCGGGATTTGGGATTCGGGATTCAGAACATTATAATTTATAACCTTTACAAAAATGTAATTACTTTAAAAACCCTACTGTGATAAATAAATCAAATGTTTGCACAACTTTTTTCAATCTTTCTTCTATTTGGGATTCGAGATTCACGATGATTTTGTCCATTCAGCTTTTAATGTTGTCCTCGATGATCAGCAACAACAAATCCGAAGGGTTTTCAAGAAACAAAGGATTATTCCCCTTCAACTCACTCCAGCAAAGAGACAATTGTGCTCATTGCTTGTTCTGTGATGAGGAGGGTAGAGAATACGTCCTTCATGCAAAGTTAATCCTGTAAATCTTGGATACCTACATAATGTTTTAGTTGCTACCATCGACCTATTGAAATTATGTATGAAATCATCAGCGCTTTTCTGGAGCTCTTCAGGTGGCTATGAATTATACTGCAGATAAAATAGCTGATGAATCACAGTGTAAATCATCTGATCTACTCTAACTCATCTAGATTGACACTTAGCTATTCAAATTTTGGAGTCTTTCTATCCTAAGTAGGTTTGATATCGTTGATGGCCTACTTGAAACTGAGAAGACAAAAGGAGACAGCCAACATGGTCAGTTGGAAATCATCACAAAGAATTTATTGGCAAGGGAGCAAGCAGACCATTCGATTATGATACTATGGAAGTTATCGACATCAATGATGAGAGCATTAACAGGTTGTTTATAGTCACTGGAAGGTGAAACAACACTAGCAATAATCAATGCACAGCCATGATATTACCACAGAATAATGTCATTGACACCATGTCCTACATATCAATTAGGTTTACTAAGTTGGCCATAGTTAGCATCTTTTGGGGAAGCCACAATTACCAGTGTTGGAATTTGACGGCCTCCTCCACACATTGAGAAAAATCCATATAGTGGCTTAAACTTGAACTTCAATATTGTAAAGACTTTTTATTCACATAAATATATTTCTACTCTAAATACTTGTATTTTTAACAGTGAATTTTTCGAGCTGTAAATCAAAGTTGGGGTCTGCAAAAAATGTCACACACCCTTTGATGGAAAAAGGACAAAACACTTCAATAGGGTTGTCAATTTTAAATGACACTAACCTTTGAGGCTACTTGCATAGTTGGGAACAAAGGTCTTCATCATTTATTGTTTTTGTAGGTATGAATGCAAAGTATCTGTTTAGCTTATCCTTTTTTAGCCTCTATCCAAACTTTTTAGTTCATCAGGTTATATTCAGCTTTCTCTCTTCAACATAATTCTAAACCTTTTGCTTATTTAGACATTAAAACTGATGAACTACTGCCAATTTTGTCATGGTTGAGCGGTAAAGACGGTGACCTAACATTTTCTTTCTTTACCATAATTCAAAACATTTTGTTTTTTTAAACATTAAAACCGTTGAACTATTGCCAATTGAGTCATGGTTGAGCGGTGAAGACAGTTACTTGTCAAGTCACCCGCCAACATTGATTGCCACAAAAAATAGTTGCGGCAGGTGTCGATTGGGCCAATTGTAGCTCTTTTGAAGTTCAAAGGAAACACATTTCGAAACAAAACTGGTGAACTTATTTGATTTCAATATTGACTAGGCTCTGGACTCTGGCATTTCTGATTTTAATTTTGACGAGCCAAATGTAATGCTTCTGGAGTCTAATGAAGACACTTTAAACAAATAGTGAACTGTTCTGATGTCAAAACCATAGACATGAGCTCTCGACTTCCTGATTTGATTTTGATGGGAAAATAGTAATTCTTCTGTAGTTTAAAGGAAAAACTTTCAACCATAAATAGTGAACTGTTTTGATTACAGAATCTTCCACATGAGCTCTTTATGGAACCTTTCTATTACGAATTTTCATAGGATACCAGGACTTATTAAAAGCTATTGGATAAAATCACAATTTTATCTCACGAGCTCGTGGTTACCTCATGTGTGATTTCAAGCAAATGATCATCTTCTCACATAATCTGGTTGCATACTCAGTATGTGGGACCTTCGTATGCATAGAGGGTTGGTTGATATCTGATATTCTCTTCTTCTTCCTTTTTCTAACAGATGTAATTTTGCAATGTTCTCTTTGAATAAATTCAATGGAATTTTATCTGGCATGCATTCAATTTCAAGAGAAAAATTGGCAAGAAAGAGTCAGTGACTTACCATCGTTGCCGGTTTGGTGAAGCCCCCACGTCCGCCACTAGACACCATAACCAAAGGCTTCTCTACAGTATTCTTAAGCTATCAAAATCCGGCTCAGCTTTGATTTTCTACATTTTCCTTTATTTGACAAACTGTAGTCAGATTTTGAAAAGCTATACAAAGCTCAACAATTCAACCAAGAAACAAACTGCAGTTTCCTGTTACCACAACAATCCTAGCCATAAAGTTGTAAATTTATTTTCTAAAACTTCAAATTAAACTCTTTGAACCAACCGTCTCAAAAACTTGCAAAATCGACAAATTAGGGAGAACGAACTCCGTAACGAGCCTTTTGAAAAGAGCTTTAAAGTTGTGGCAAGAAGCTTTCAGCTCCAAGAGGAGCTCGAAACAGAGCAAAGAAGGCAGATATAAGAACAAATTTTTGTTTTGAACCCGATACGGTGCAATCCACACTCCCGCAATGCGGGTTGCGGGACCACATTGCGGGAGCTTGAAATTTATTATTTGCAAGTTTTCCATCCCGCAACCTGTATCCTGAATTTTCGGGATGCAGGTTGCGGGATGGAAAACTTGCAAATAATAAATTTCAAGTTCCCGTAACCTGGATTGCGGGATGCGGAATGGAAAACTTGCAAATAATAAATTTCAAGCTACCGCAACCTGCATTGCGGGATGCGGGATTGGGGATTCGAGATTTGGATTTGGGATGCAGAACATTATTATTTATAACTTTTACAAAAATGTAATTACTTTAAAAACCCTACTATGATAAATAAATCAAAAATCAACGTTCTCCAAAACACACATCATACCGAAATTTAGTTTATCTCTAGGTGGGTCTTAATATAACTACCAGGTTATATTACGTTATGAAGAGTTACAGATGGCCTAATTCTGCATTATTATTGCGTGCAGGTGGTTGAGAGACTCCGGAATAGTGCACCTGAATTGCTATCGGAAGCGTCACGTGGAACTGCACTTTATGGTCATTATAGGCACATTCGAATTGGAATTTTCTTCCAGCAGAATTGCTTTCACAAAAGTTTGTACTGTGATGACTATTATCTATGACCTCTATGATACTCACGGAACGTTGGATGAACTCAAGTTATTTACAGAGGCAGTCAAACTGTAAATTCGAATCATAAATACTTTTCAGATGGTGTATTGACAACGTACTAATTGAAAAATGGGAATTATTTGTTTTGTAATTATGGAAAAGGATTTGTCATTTCTGTGAGAAAATCGCTTCCTCTTACAGTGTCCTGTTTACATCTACATTCGATCTTAGATTAACAATCCACACTCCTGCAATGCGGGTTGTGGGACCGCATTGCGGGAGCTTGAAATTTATTATTTGCAAGTTTTACATCCCGCAACCCGCATCCCGACCTCTATGATACTCACGTAACGTTGGATGAACTCAAGATCTTTATAGAGGCTGTCAGACAGTAAATTTGAATCACAAATACTTTTTAGATGGCGTATTGACGGCGTACTAATTGAAAAATGGGAATTATTTGTTTTATAATTATGGAAAAGGATTTGTCATTTCTATGATAAAATCACTTCCTCTTACAATGTCATGTTTACATCTACATTAGATCTCAAATTAACAATCCACACTCCCGCAATGTGGGTTGTGGGACCGCATTATGGGAGCTTGAAATTTATTATTTGCAAGTTTTACATCCCGCAACCTGCATCTTAAAATTTTGGGATGTAGGTTGCGGGATGTAAAACTTGCAAATAATAAATTTCAAGCTCCCGCAACCCGCATTAAGGGATGCGGGATTCGGGATTTGGATTTGGGATGGGGAACATTATTATTTATGACCTTTACAAAAATGTAATTACTTTAAAAACCCTACTATGATAAATAAATCAAAATTCAACATTCTCCAAAACACACATGAGACCGAAATACAGCTTATCTCCAGGTGGGTCTTTACAGAGGCAGTCAGACGGTGAATTCGGATCACAAATACTTTTCAGATGGTAACATGTCAAAATTATAGTGAGCTCACAAAGCTTCTCTCCAAGCTGTTTGAGTATAGAAAGACAATTTTAAAACAAACTAAATAAATTTTTTTTTGGGTCCAATAAACCAAAGTTTGCTCTAAAAAGATGTTAACTATCATCATCATCAATATAAATTATGTATTCCATAAAATATGCAGGTTGTTTTATATGTAATTTGCTTATGTTTCGTTTTCTTATTGCTATTAAGTTTGGTCTGACACCATGTGAACACTATAGGAATAAATATTCTAGATCATATCATGCTTAAGCAACATTGTGTCATACTAACAGCATGGATATTTGTTAACGTCCAAATGCACTACCCTCTAATTATTTTTTGGGTTCTTAGACCTGTTTATTTATACAGTTTTCAAATGGGATCTTTCATTGATAGACCAACTTCCCGACTACATGAAAATTGCGTTGGAGATTTTCTTCAAGACATCCAATGTACTGATTGTTGAGGTTATGAAAGAGCAAGGGCGAGATATGGCAGCCTACATACGGAAAAATGCAGTATGTACTATGAATTATGAAGAATATTTTGTTCAAAACCATCAAAACTTAAAAAACTTGCAGATTTTGAATTTTAATATTTTCGAAGTTTATCATCCCACATCCCGCACTCCGCAATTGCGGGATGCAGGATCACAAAACCACCACACTCCCACGAACAAAAACTTTTTCGCATCCCGCATCAATATAACGTAACCTCGGGTTGCAGTAGTCGAGTTATTTCTTAATGAATCTTCTAGACTTCATGAATAGGTGCTTTGAAAAATTTCAAAGTAAAAAAAGGTTCCATAAAAAAACATTTCAAATTATCTTTACCCACTTCTTTTGGTAAAAGAAAATGATTTTTAATGCCTTGCCTGGCTTTCATGAATAAGTGCTTTGGAGAATTTCAAAGATGAAAACGGAGGGTTTTTCTACAATTCCACTGGTGATCAACTTAAAGAAGAAGATGATAAACGAATGAGAAGCATGTTGTCATTGTTTCAAGCTTCTAACATTTCATTTCCCGGAGAAAAAGTGATGGCCAAAACTGATGGTGTTCCCAATCTTGTCAAGACCAAAACTGATGGTGTTCCCAATCTCGTCATGACTGAATATGAAGTGGCATATATCATAGACTGGATAACACTTTGCCTGCCAGTGGATAATACCACATCAAATTTCATCTAGCACCTCGTCAAATTGAACCAAACGCAAGACTCTGGATGGAGAACGGTTTGCAATGTTAAAGCCTGAGTGTTTTCAGAACATAGTTCAATTGGACACGCCATGGTACAAAATAAAGCATGAGCATTTTAATTCCATGTCGCTTTCTTCTGTATTTGTCGATAACCCTTTTCCTACGAGTGGATAAATACCACATCCAATTTGATCCAGCACCTCGTCAAATTGAACCAGACACAAGACTCCGGATCGAGAACGTTTTGCAATGTTAAACCCTGGGTGTTTTCAGAACATAGTTCAATTAGACACGCCATGGTACAAAATAAAGCCTGAGCGTTTTAATTCCATGCCGCTTTCTTTCGTATTTGTTAGTTAACCATGGAAAATTTAACTCGCCAATCACAATGCAACACGTGTCGAAATGGTAATGGTCAGGGAGACGAGGAATCTTTGAGACTGCATCTCCATAGAGAAAACGCCTTTGGCGTAATTACAACTTTAAAAATAAAACCTTTTAGAAAAACAAACTACAAATTTAAAAGTAAAAAACCGATTTAAAAAAAAATGAAAGGTGTAAGCTAAAACTATTAAAATTAAACTTTAATTAATTTTTTAAAAAATAAACGTGTCAAAAATTAAAACAAATATTATAAAATAAAATAGGGTTTCAAGAATGTTATAAAAATAGAATGAAATTGAATAAAACAAATATTATAATAATAATAATAATTTATTTTTAAGGTTACCACCAAGCGAGACACCAAATTGGTGTATGAAATTAAATATAATAAAGTTTAAAGTAATGTTACATGACATAAAAGAGATCGTCCCAACTCCTATTATGTTATTTAACATTGAATTTTATTATATTTTCATATATAACTTTTTTTAACTTTTTATTTTTAATTTAAATTAATTTTTTTCTTTGTATATTTTTAATTTATATTTTATTTAAATTTTACAAAATTTCAATTATTTTTTTTCTTCTATATATTTTAAATTTTAAAATTAAAATTTAATTTAAAGTAATTTTTTTCTTTGCATATTTTTAATTTATATTTTATTTAAATTTTACAAAATTTCAATTAATTTTTTTTCTTTTGTATATTTTAATTTTATTTAAATTTTAAAATATTTTAATTTTATTTTAAGTAGTTTAGTATTCTAATTGCAAGTAAAAGATTTTAACGTCAATTTTTGGGTGGCTATGCATATGAATGTAAAAGGCCTTTTTCATGTCCCCACTGAGCTTTTGGGTGGCTATGCATATGAATGTAAAAGGTTTTTTTTATGTCCCCACTGAGTTAGACTTCATAAGGTTACCCCATCTACCATCCATGAGTTTTTGGGTGGCTATGCATATGAATGTAAAAGGTCTTTTTTTTGTCCCCACTAAGTTAGACTTCATAAGGTTACCCATCTACCATCCATAAAATATTGGAAAGCATTAGGATTTCTCACTAAATATTCCTTGTAAAAAAAAATTGATTTTTTTTTTTTTTGAGTTTTCACATTTTCATTTTTTTTTAATATTTTTTGTTTATATCTTTATTTTTAAAAATTGTTTTATTTTTAAAAATTTTAATTTTTTATTTTAAAAGATAAATGTTATTTTCAAATTTGTCTCCTAAATTTGTTTTATTTTGAAAAATTTTAAATTGTTTTTTTCAATAAATTTGTATTTTGTTTAAGTGAATTTTTTGTAATATGAATATATTTACTTATAAGGATTTTCACAGTCCAACGTATATACATCATTATTTTTTAGATTATCTAAGTAGTGTAAGTCATTAAGCAATGACCCATAGCTTATAAGTTTAGTTACAATTCACCAATTTCTTGTGGTTTTGAATAGTCCACTTAGCACTCATTGCATCAGGTGATGCTCACATGGGTGAAGGCGTTGGCGACTATACTCATGGAATATGGGTCATATCTTAATGACTTACACTACGCAAATAGTCCCAAAAATAATGATATATCATATGTTGGACTATGGAGACCCTTATACTTAAATAAAAAGAGTCAAGGGAGTTACAACATAATAGTTCATAAGGCACTATACTTGATAAGATTTTGCAAGTGGGGTAGAAGGCTAAGTGGGATTGATTGTGTGGAAAACTCTACAATTAAGCGCATGTGAGCCAAAGGAATCTTGGGATGGCTGACCTCTTAGGAAGTCTTGCTTACTAGGTGCAAGCCCCAAAAATGATGATTTATGCTATGTGATTCATTTCGCTAGTCTCAATCCAACTTATTCACCCTTGTAACCATCACTTGATAAAATGAGTGCTAAGTGGACTATTCAAAACCATGAGAAATTGGTGAGTTGTGAATATACTCATGGGATATGGGTCATAAATTAATCACTTTCACTATGCAAATAATCCCCAAAATAATGAATATATCATTTAAGCCATGGTTTCAAAATGCCTACAATTTTAACCTCACAAAAGAAAGGGTTGCTACAAGTAACACCATTTTTCGATTCAAGGGTTGATTCTAGCATTTTGAATGCAATGGTGCAAGTTGTCAAGGCCACAACTTTTAAGAACTTATAATTTTGAGCTTGAAAAAAAAAGGAGGTGCCGTGGTAGCACCACTTTTCGATTGGAGGATTTTTTAAGGTTTGGATTAAAGCAATGTTGGTAGGGTTTCACACAATATGTAATTTTAGCCTAAAAAATAAAAAGGGTGAAATCAGTGGCACCCATTTTCAATTCGAAGGTCGATTTATGGTTTTGATTGCAATGGCATGGGCTGAGCTTTCAAAAGAATTGTAATCCCCCCCCCCAACAAGAGAAGTTGCTACCGGTAGCAAAATTTTTGAATTGGGGATAAAATAGTTAATAAATGTAACCTATAAAAAATGAGACTCTTAAGGGTTCTTATCAAGTTGTATAATGTGTTGAGGGGGATAATTATGCAAAGATGGTTAAGTGTATGGAGGTATCACTATTGTTATTAGGTAGTTTGGTCCCAAGGTAAAAAGGGTTAGAGTTGTCAAGGTGTTTATGGGCTTGATTATCATGTGAGGGGTCCTAAGTGTTAGGGGATGTGGTGTATAAGGAGTTGAAAGTGTTAACCTACATTAGGTGTTTGAGGTCACACTGGTTGTGTCGATCCACATATAGAATATGCGTAAATATGTGAGTAGGTCATTATGCTTATAGGGCAATGTGTGACTAAAGTTGTATTGGTAATGGGTTAATGTGTTTCAAGTGCATATTATTATGCATTCAATCTTAGGAGTTAGTGGTGTAGTTTGTAAAGGGTGGGAGTGGTTAGCATGTAGTAAGGCACAATGTGTTTGACGACATAATGGTTGGGGGGCAAGTGCCTGAGGTCTAGTAATCATCTAAGAGGGTCATTATGGTAATGGGATAAAGTATGCTCAAGGGGATATGGGTCAATGGTTAAAGAGTAACTTCTAGGGTTTATTGTGATCTCAAGGATCCTAGGGATAGCTTGTGGTGTACTATGTAAAGGGGCATTGGAAGGGTTAGTGTGCATTGGGGCATAATGTGTCCACAATAATGATAATTAAGGGCCAAGTGTGTGTGAGGAAGCAAGGTATATGTCTAAGAGTGTCATTATAGTTGTGGGGCAATGGATGCGTGGAGGGAAGCAGGGTATAGTTGCGATAGGGCTTATGACTTTAATGAGTTTATTAGGATGTTAAAGGCCTTAATGGATAGAAGGTGTAGTATGTAATGGATTATTGGGGTTAGTATGAATTTGGGCATTCTTTTCTAATGGTATAATGGTGTGGGGTCCAAGTGCATGGGGGTGTGCAAGTGTGTGATGTTTTTTATTCTACATATGTATCAACGTGTACTTGGGTTGAAGGGTTAAGGTGTTTGATTAGTTAATTATCATTTGAGATGTATTAGAGTTTAGAGGGTGTAGTGAGTAAGGGATTGGAGGGTTTAGTGTGAATTGGGATGTTAAAATAAGCTTAGTGTAGTGTTTAGTGTAGATTAAGCAATGTAAAGGGTTTAGTGTACATCGCTTGATGTTAAGTATTAAATGGTTAAAGTGAGATTTATGTTGTGTACATTGTTTAATGTCTGAAATTTTATAAGATGCATTAAACATATTAGTGTTTTAATAATATCTCGATCACTTACATTAGTTTTTTTATTTACTAGAGTGTAAATACAATCGAATAGATATTCGTCAAACCTATCATTCTTGACTGGGGGGGATTTCAGGAGGGATAGGGGAAAGTCTAATGTCCAACACATATAACGAGGTGATATCTTATTTTTGTAAACTATATTTAGATCCTTCTATTGCCAAAAAATGAGAGATAATTGTTCACATCCAAACAGCAGCACTCCCAAAAGGGAAAACAGGCTCATGAAAAAATAAGAATCTGAACCCTCCCAACAAAGGGAAAATAGGTCCAACCTCTTAAGGAGGAGGTCTAAAACAGTTTGCCTCTGAAGGAAATTAAGCTAAACCACTTACAAATAGAGTTTGTACAAGTGAGTCTACTTCTGTCTTGCATAAAACTGGAGATAAAAGAAAGGAAACCAACAAAAAGCTACACAGAGCAGTAATAATTACTAATCAGCAACATCCTTGATTCCAGGGCTTTGATGAGATTCTGAATTGGAGCTCGAATTGATGCCGAAATGAGATGAAATTTTTTGCACCTGTTTGGTGATATCATCCAATTGTAGGAGAATCGCTTGGTGAGCCTCTCCACGTTCCACCAAGACAGTTTTCATTAAAACTTTTTGTTGTTAGGCAATATCCAACGTTTTTAAGTATAGATCTACTCAACCTCGCGAGTACCCTAGATCTGGGAGGAGGGCCTCAAATTCTCTATGCACCTCATCATCCAAAGTACAGATTCTTACGACTTTAGATTCCTCTTCGGCCTCCAAAAATTCCTCCTTTATCTCCTTCGGAGCCTTCTCATTGAAGAGTTGAGCATTCTTGACAATACTTTATATAACTCTGGATGAGGTGGTGGGTGGAAGGGTCGACGGGAAAGCCTCCTTGGATTTCCTATGCCTATAACGTCGCGGCTACAGAGGCATTGTGAAATGGAGAGTCTGGGTAGTCTTCAAACAGAGGTTTGGAGGAGGAGAGAGCGCGAAGATGTAAACCCAGGAAAGCGCAGTTTCTGTGGGATGCAGAATACAGGGAGAAGAGGAGTAAATGGAGGTAAGACAAAGAGGGGTGTGAAGCATAGTTGAGGAGGTAAGCCAAGTAAAATGCCAGGGGGGCGATGGTAGCCACAGAGGGCACCACATCTGCACCGGACCAGACCAGAGACTAACAGGAACCAGAGAATTGCCAATTATTGATGCTAACCAACGGAGCAACCAGTGCTTGAAAAAATATAGGATTACCATATTTAACCAGAGCATGAGGTGAATATTAGAGCCCCTCTTGCGGTCCTTCTCTGAGCTTGCCATGATTTTCGGGAGTGAGCATGTCTGAGTTCTCATGGGCAAAATTTCATCAACGGTGGTCCTCATCCATCAACCCTTCTAAATGCATAATGTCATTCGTGCCTGCATTATAATTATGGGGCAAGGATCGTGTTGTGGGTTGAGAGGTGGTGGCTTGAGGCTCAGCCACATGCCTCTAAAGATCCACCCCACCTATCCTAATGATCTCCCATCGTGGGGATACAATGAGGCGATATCAACCAAGGGTAAAAAGGTCAGAAGAAAATTCTGAAGGTGCGTGGAATTATTATTGTTCAAGGAGGATCATGTTGTTATAATGAGGAGAGCATATGTGACATAAAGGTGCCCTTGAGGTACAAAAATATAGTGAAATGATGGATGCCCAAGGAACTTCCTCAATTTGACACTAACTTGTGTGTCAATGTGAGGATGTGTCACATTGCTATGTAGTCCATACATGGTCTGGGTCTATTTTCCATGGATATTGTAAAGGTGATATGACGAAATACTAGTTGAATTGATGGAGTATGTCAGACCATGCTATAATTCTGGAGATTGGTTAAGGTTGGTCAAAAATATGTCAAGTATGAGTCGATATGAAGTCATTGCAAATTTTATATAGGTAAAATACAACGATCAAAACAAATGAGTGATAATGTATATTGATGGAAGTCCAAAGCGTCGAGGAATATTGCAGGGTTAATAAGCAATACACGACCCAAGACAACAAGATAGGAACCCAATTGCATGTTTGAGGGGAATGAAGAAATAAGGTATTTGTATGTGCAATGAAAACAATAGCTACATGCAAAGAATTGTTAGTGGATTACAATTTGAATCGAATCAATACATGTGTTATCATTATGGAGGTAATTATGCTCTACTAGTACTCCTAACCTCTTATTAATTACACTTTTTCGACCTTTAACATTAATTTTAATACCTTATTCTTCTTATTTTATTTAATGAATCTTGGATTTCACCATAGTTTATATAAAGGGTGTTACATCAAGTTTACATTGTTGTCATTTCTCAAAATTGCTCAATATATATATATATCTTCGGCGGAGGCTAGATTACTACAAATATTCGTAGGCATTTCTTAATTGTTTCATATGGTTTCCTATTCTTTTGATATTTATAGAATATATTGTGGCAGGGTAATCATGGGAAGGCACCAATTAGCTCATAGCAGGTATACGGCTAAGAACGTCTATCTCCATTAATCAATGTGAATTTTTATTATTGTTTATAGTTGAATGAATGTGTTTTTCTGTTTATATGTATATGCCCACACTCAACCATGATGATGTGGTTGATGACGATGTCTACAATTCCATCAACTGGATGGAAACAATCAGAACATCTTTGAGAAAATAAAAGTGAGAATTCCTTGCATTGGCTGGGTGTGAACCTACTAAGGAGGACAGAGAAAGGTGCAAATTTTTGATGCAAGAGATAGAACAATATGGGGTAAACACCATCTATTTGAAAGATTATTTATCGAATGCGGACGACAATTTTTTTTGGCTCCAAGAAGATTTAAATTTTTTTTTGCAGAGTGAAGAGTTTTTCGTTCCTTGGGAGGAATTGTTTGTCTTGTTTACAGGTTTGTTACTTCAGGATCTATTCATATTGACTGTTTCAAGTCGATTCTTAACCTGTTGGAGCGATAAGATCCTTCGGCTTTGTCTCATTCTCTGGAGGAGTTAGCAAGATTGTGAGTTGAGAAGGCTGAGTGGATCCATAGTTAGAGGCTGTGTTTTGGGCAGGACCTTAGCAGATTGTTGACTATCGCTTCATGAATTGAACTGTCCTGGAGCTCGTGCAGTGTGAAGAGTTTTTGGTCCTAATTCGGACTTGGGAGGACCTTTGCTCTTGTTTATAGGTTTTTTGTTCCAAGATCTAATATTTTGATTGTCTCAAGTCGATTCTGAACCTATTGGAGTGAGAAGAGCCTTGGACTCTGTCTCATTCTCTAGAGGAGTTAGTAGGACCATGAGTTGATTGAATGCTGAGTGGATCCACATTCAGAGTCTGCACTTTTGGCACATTTCTAATTCAAGATTTGAACCGGTTTGTTCAATCCTGTTTGATCAAGTTCTAGAGTCTGAGTTTTTACACGTTTTTTGGATCCGGGTTTTGCTGCAGCTCCTCGTTCTTTTTAGTGGTGTGTCACTCGCAGGTTGACCTGCTGATTTGTTGTCCTCTGTAATGGCCCCAAGAGGGGGCTCTGAGACTTCCCATTCCCCTAATCTCTCCGCTTTCAAGAATTTGGTAGCAGAATGCAGTAAGCCTCTTGTCTCAGCTTCACAGCAAAAATTTGTCAAGAAACTAGATGTCATTCCAACTGTTGCTCTTTTGGTGGAAGAATCATGTCGTGTTACCTTGAACCTTGCATAACGGGGCCTTATAGGTCATTTCACTGGATTATGGCCATCTCCAAGGGCCATTGAATCGTGGGTGCAGAGCAATTGGCGACCGTTGGTCTCGAAAGGAATAAAGAGTCATTTCATCGGGAAGGGTTATTTCGTCTTCATCTTTGAAAGCAGTGAGGACAAGAAGCTCATTTTCAGGAATGGGTCATATTTCATAGGCCCTCGGGGTCTGTACCTAAATAAATGGACGCTTGATTTTGACCCTACTCAAGATGTCCCTTTGGTCATCCCAGTTTGGGTCTGCCTACCTCATCTTCCCTTTCATTGTTGGAGTTCCAAATCACTAGAATCAACTGGGAATACTCTTGGAAGATATATTAACATAGCAGATAGGAAGGATCAGTTCTCTTGTGCAAGAATTTGCGTGGAGGTTGATTTGGAAATAGGACTCCTTGAAGCCATCAATTTAACAGTAGCAGATTGGTCTCATGTGCAAGAATTGGATTATTAACAGTTGCCATTTAAGTGCAGGCACTGTCACGAATATGGTCATTTTGTGAGACACTGCAAAAAGAAGGCTGAGGATGAATCAGAAAAGCCAAAATATCAATGGACAAAAGTACAGAAATAGGATTTTTCAAAGAAAACCAACAAATCAAAATCCAAAAGGGGCTCCATTAGGTTCCAGTATGCACATTTCAGATCAGCTCCAAGTGGAAGGGATTGCAAGCTACAGCCTATTTTCGGGAAGAAGCATCATCGAACCCTTTTGAAACCCTCAACTCTTTAGATGATCCTTATGTCTCTACAGATAAGGAGCAACAACCTCTCTTTACAGCCATTGAGGAAGTTGATGAATAAATTCTTCCAGCTCAATTGGACTCCCCAGCTAGAGGTTATTCTCCCTCTTATGTTGATATGACAATGAAGAAACCTCTGGAATCGTCCACCTCATCAAAAGATGAGACATTCGAAAGACCCTTGAAAAAGGTAGGGAGGAAATCTCTCAAGGAAGCAAGAGAAGAAGAAGCATAGAGGCAAAAAATGCAAGGAAGTCAAACCACTTTAGAAATCTCTTTTTGACGGAATACCAGAGCAAGGCCACCTAAGGGAGGTCTTTCGACTTCCATCCCCAATAGATGATGCAGATAGTTTCTTGGAATTGTAGAGGTTTGGGGAAATCTATGAAACCTGAAGCTATTAAAGACCTTTTAAAAATAGAAAATCACGATATCCTCATGCTTCAAGAAACAAAAATTGAAGGGGAAATTCTTCTTGATCTAAGTCATACTAAATGGAAATTAAATACAGGAAAGGTTGTCAGTGCAAGGGGCTCCTCTAGAGGGCTTTCCACAGTCTGGTCGGAGGATATGTTTGAGCTGGTAAGTTCTTTTGAAACACAAAATTGGATTCTTGCTAAGCTTTGTAATAAATTAAATAAGTTTGTTATCGCCTTGTTTAACCTTTACGTTCCTGTCCACCCAATTGAGAAGAAAGAGTGTTGGCATACGCTCTATGATTTTATCGAATCTACCTCTCCTTCAAATATAATTATTGTTGGAGATCTAAATCTGGTTTTCAACTCAAAGGAAAAAAGAGGAGGTAATACTTGTTGTGATCAATTGATGCCTTACATTGAGGGTTTGATACAGCAGTGGGATCTCATTGATTTCAAGCCCAAGAAGGGACTATACACATGGACCAATAATAGAACTGGTGCTACTCGCATTTCATCCTGTCTAGATTGGTTTCTAGTACATAGTACCTTTTTATGGATAATAAATTAGTTTCTACAAAAATCCTTCCTAAACTTACCTCAGATCACAAACCCGTCCTCTTGAAGTTGGACGAGGAAGAAAATTTGGACCCAATTCCGTTCCGTTTCGGCCCTTAGTGGATTGAGCAGGATGGTTTCTTTGCAGTAGTAACTAAGGCTTGGGCTACTTCATTCATTGGGTTGCCTAGCTATGTATGGGAGCAGAAACTAAAAGCAACCAAAATAACCTTAAAAGAGTGGGTTAAATCTCCGTCCAATAATCCCACTGCACTGAGAAAAGTGGTTGTGCAACAGCTAGCTGATTTATAGTTGGAATTGGAGAGCAACAAAATAACTCCTCGAGATTTGGAGGAAGAGCAAGCATCTGAATTTTCCTCCTTTAAATCATTCAGACACGAAGAATAATATTGGAGGCTTAATTCGTGAATTCCGTGGCTACTTTCTGGAGATCGTAATACAACTTTTTTCCATAGACAGTACAGAGCCCATCTCTCTCAAAATCATATTTCTGAGATCAGCTTAGCAGATGGGACTATTTTAGAAGGAATTGTCCAAGTCAAAGAAGCAGTTGATATCTACTTTCAGCACATTTTCACAGAGTTTGGGACTGGCAATGAGGATCTTATTTTTGAATTTCTTTCTCCAGTGCCTTCTCTTGTTAGTGATGAGAATAATCTAAATCTAATGAAGCCATTTTCTGAAGAGGAAATCAGCAACGTTGTGTGGGATATGGAATTCGACAAAGCGCCAAGCCCAGATGGATTTAATTTTCACTTCTACAAAGTATGTTGAACATCATTAAGACTGATTTATTAAGAATGGTCAAAGCCTTCTAGCAAAAGGCCAAAGTGGATGGAAGCACCAATTCTGCCTTTCTTGCCTTAATTCCCAAAGAAGTTAATCTGGCTACCTTTGATAGATTTAGGCCTATTTCTTTATGCAATGCATCCTACAAAATCCTCTTGAAACTCCTTACAAACAAATTAAAACCTCTATTAGATAAGCTTAGTTCTCCCAGTCAAGGCGGTTTCATCAAAGGGAGACATATTTTGGACAATATAATTCTTGTACATGAAGCCATGCATTCTAGTTTCCAGAGGAAGGAGAAAGGGATGCTCATCAAACTCGACATGTCAAATGCTTTTGACCGAGTTAAACTCTCTTATCTTTATAAAGTCTTACTTTCTTTTGGCTTCAATCCAACATTTGTTAATTTGATCAAATCCTGTACTGATAAACCTTGGATAACCCCGCTTGTAAATGGGAGACATGCCTCTTATTTTCAAGATTCTAGGGGGATAAGGCAAGGTTGTACGCTATCCCCTTTGCTGTATATTCTACTGGCAGACTCTTTGAGTGGGAAATTGACTGCTAAAAGAAATCTGGGGGTAATCTCGGGCATCCAATCAACGAATGGAATTGATCCAATCAACCATGCTTTGTTTGTTGATGATTCCCTACTTATGGGAGGAGATTCTTTGAGAATTGTTAGGGCCTTTCATGCAATTCTTCAGAGCTTTTGCATTATCTCAAGAGCGTTGATTAACAAAAGAAAAATCATTGTATACGGATGGAACACTAATGAACAAACCATCCTTCGAATTGCTCGATTTCTGGGATTTTTTGAATTTGCTACTTGGGATAAAGTAACTATCTTGGATCACCTTTAACTTTGGGGTCCAACATATCTTCGCTCTATAATAAAGTTATAAATAAGATCAAAGCTAATATATCAATATGGTGAGGGAATTGGCTAAACAATGTTGGCAAGTTAATACTCATCAAATCAGTACTCTCTTCATTTCCTATTTACCAGGCTTATTTTCTCCTTACTCCAAAGGCAACTATGGAGCAGATTTCAAAACCATTTAGAGATTTTTTGTGGCAGGGTGGAAAAGGAAATCAGAAAAAATTTCATCTAGTAAAATGGGATATCATGAAAGGACCAATGCTGGAAGCTGGACTTAACATTCGAGATCCAGGTATGGTCAATTTTGCTTTAGGTGGTAAGATTCTCTAGAATCTATATTCCAATAGCTCTCATCTGGTAAGCCAGCTTCTTCGGAGAAAGTATCTTAATGGTTCTTCATTGAGGAATCTTCATCTTGACATCGTTCCTAAAGGCACTCTGCTTTGGACTCTTTGTAGGCAAGGCTTTGATTTTTTCCAAAGTCAGCTAAGTTGTGTTCCTGGGAATGGAAACAAAACTTTGTTATGGTCTGATAAAATAATTGGCAATCAACCTCTTGCAAATAGATCTGAATTATTTCCTATTCGTGAGTGGTCCATGCAGCAAGGTTTGCTTCGGTTGTCCAATATATCCTCTTGGGATATCAATGGGGACTGGACAATGTGGGTCTTCCCATCACTCCCATTTCATCTCCTTCACCAAAAACAATTGTTACTGTACGCGTTGAATGGGATGGCTCTAGTTTACCTTTAGGTTGCTGACCGATGGAGCTAGCTGAGGACTGGGCTCTACTCCTCGGCATCTGGATTTGCTTCATTATAGCCAGCACACCCCCATTTACTGAACCATTCAATTTGGAAGCAAGTTTGGTTTGCTCACGAGCTACCCAAGGTAAATTTCTTCATGTGAGTGCTATTTCAAAAAAGAGTGTTGACAGGTGAAAATTTAATCAAACGTGGAATTTTAGGTCCCCACGGGTGTGTCATGTGCCGTGTAGCTTGTGAAAATTTGGATCATTTGTTCGTGGACTGTGTTTTTTGCCAATCAGTTTGGGCGTTAGTGCTTCAGGGAGTAAATACAATTGCTCGTGCTCATATTTCTGTAATTACTCTTTTCTCTACTTGGAAAACAAGATATCCAAGGATGTTGAATAGCCATAGTCTGTGGAATTAGTTATGGCTTTCCATTGCCAAATTTATTTGTTGGAAGTTGTGGCTGGCAAGAAATGATTTGGTATTCAACAATGTCGAGCATTCTCCTTTGTTTGTTGTTGCCAAATCCAAGGCTCTTTTAATTGAAGCATTGGGAAATCACTCCTTAAAGTCAGACATACCACTTTTCGTAGAAGAAAGAAGTTGGCTAGGATCATTGCTGATACGGGACAGGAAGAAGAAGTTAGCTCGATCAATTTATAACCCTTCTTGGAAAATAAGAATGATCGAAGTAGATTTCCAAGTATGGTGGAGAAAACAAGGAAAAGTAACGGTTTTCTTTGATGGTGCCTCAAACGGGAATCCAGGCATATCAGGTGCAGGCGAGGTGATCTATTCTCAAGATGGATTAAATAAAGACAGTTCCAGCTGGGGATTAGGAAAAATACAAATAATCAAGCAAAAATTCTTGGGTTGTACAAAGGTTTTCATATTACACAGAATCACGAAACCACAACCCTCCAAGTCTTCGGTGATTCAGAAATTTTAATAAATATCCTAAATTATGAGGATTGATTTATCAATCCAACACTCAATAATTGATATCACGAAGCATCACGTGTTACAAGCACAAGAACAACACCATCCACGTTTTTTGTGGATGAGAACATGGTTCCTTTGAAGATACAAAAAATTTCAGGTGTTTACGACTATGTTAATTACTTTGTATTATAAAATTGAAATGCACGACATCTCTCTAATTTTTCTTATAGTAATGATTATATTGTTTTGTAGGAAACAACATTTTCTACATACATTTGAATGACAAAGCCTTATACATGTTTGGGCCCAACATCCACACACAATGGAATGTATGGAATGTACAAAATGCTAATTTGAAAACAATCTTGGTAACTACTTGGTCAACATGTTTGGTGGCACCTTCAACAAAAGCAAAGTCACCACAATGGTTGGTTTATATCTAAATTATGTGAGGGACCAATATAGGGTTCAATTGCAAAAAAAACTAAGTTTGAGCATCCTCCAATGATTCTTGAAAGGGAATGGAAGAATCTATTGGAAAACTCAAAGGATAAGGCCTTGAGAAAAGAAAGCAATCCACCACCTCGACCTGGAAGGTATAAGTTATTATGAAATTAAAATGTTAATTTTTGTATAATTCTACATAAGAAATCGTAATATCTAACATGTTTGAAACTTTCTGTAGGCTTCCAAACACTTCAGAAGAGACCAAGGCAAGATTAGAAAAACACAAGTAGCACAAATTTGGTCAAGGTTGCTACCAGAAATTAAAAGCATGAATTGTAAGTACCAGATATTTAAATCATATTAATCATATCATCATATTTTTTTACTTACTTGCATTCAATAAACATAAAATGATCATATGAAATGCAAGGGGGTAAGTTCATATATGCGGTCACTGAAGAACAATTGAAGATCAGGTTCAAAATTGACTTTTAAGCAGTGATGGAATGTCGACAAAGCACATGAAAACATAATCTACCCCTTTGAACAACATGGTAAATAAAATAAAATAAAAATTAACAGTTCAATACTTGTAAAATCTATTGACAATCGACTCCACCTGTAAATTGATGTTTCTATTTGTTTTAAACAGAAGAGCAACAATAGTGTAGTCGAAAACAATGAACACCATCCCCATGATTATGGTGTGGAGTGCCATGATGGTCTGTGTGTATTTAAAGTAAAACGTGTGGATTGATAATTATTGGCATTTGACTGCAGATGATGTACTTATAACTTTTGTTGTTTCAATGGAAAAACACGTAGATGAGTATGCTCGGAGAGAATAGGAGCATATGGCAACCCAACCAATGGTATTGGCTGCTCTACCAAGCAAAAAATTGTAATTATATTTGTAAAAATGAGGTATTTCTATGATTAATAACTAACCATGTAAATTTAACCCATTTTGATATAGTAGAGCGACTCCTTTTGTAATAGCCTGCACCACACGAGTACTCCATTAGAAGTACAATGTGCAAGGAGATTTAGATTCAATCAGCACCAGAAGGGGGGCAACTCTCTAGGAGGAAGAACCAACTGAAGATGACTTGAACATCAAATATTTGAACAATAAAGAAAAAAAAAGAAGTGGTTGTATACATTATGAGACAAATATTGTATAATGGCAACATTTTTATGATGAGATTATTTACAAATTGTTTTTAATACAACTTTTTGTTCTTCTACCTTCATATGGATTAATCTTAAATGTTTGGTATGCATAAAAACACATATCTACACACACATATTCTTTCATTCATTTTGTACTTTTATATTTTTATTTAATACTTGTTATGAATGAATCTTAATATCTCAATCTTAATTATTTTCTAGTAGATAGTTTGGATATGAAGAATTAAGAGTGATACAAGGGGGGAGGGAGGGGGCAGGGTTGAAGAGGTCATATGAACTTCCACCTTCACGCAGTTATCCTTGTCCAATAGATAAGAAATTATTCTTGAAACAAAGAGAATATCATTCATGTATTCACAATTACACTTTATATAATGTCTATCATGTTTATCATGTTTTTATTCAGTCAAATAAAATAGTATTACTCTTTGACAAATGCAGGTTTAAAGGGCGGTTACCTCCACAATCCACAAGGCATTTCCATCAAGGTAAACATTTATCATCATAACATTTACACATGGCATTTTCCAAAATGCAATGAAAATGTGATTAAATATTAATCATGTACATGAATGGTATTTTAATATTGATGAAAGTGGGCATATGTGTGATATGATATGATTCCCATGGATAAAGAAGTAATTTTATATGTAATTGTTATAGAATTTTCATGTTATGCTTTTATTTAATGCCAAGTGCATGGATAAATCTTAACCAAGGTTGTAAAGGAGTAAACCAATAAAAACTCAGGCTAAAAATAGTTGAAATTGGCATGGGTGATAATCTAGTGATTTCCTTGAAGAACCATCCAATTACACATTATATTAATGGTTAATTTTAAGCATACTTGCTAATTTGGTAATTTATATGTGCTATGAATGATGTGTGCTTGATGATCTTGAAAGTTTGATTCAAATAAAATGGTAAGAATGATAAACACATGGAAGAAAAGACTCGAGGGGTAACTCAGTTGGTTGGATCTTCTGGGACCAAGACATAACATGGTTGAGTTCGGGGGTTCAATTCTCTAGGACCTTCAACGTGAGGCATCGATATAATGCTGACAAGGTTATGGCTCTTTGGGTGGGCCCCTTGGCTTAGATCCATGACATAGCAAGCTCTCGAGTTGTGAACCACGTTGGAAAAAAACACATGGAAGAAAATGTAATTGTCTTTTATCAATTCTAATTTCTTTGAGCGTGTAACAATTTAGCCAAATAAAGTAGTGATTAAAACAATATATAATAATAGAAAAAATTGAAGGTTCTCACACATTTATAAAAAAAAATCTACCTAAAACCTCTTCTTTTATCCCACTTGTCCAAGCTTAAATTATGAGATGGAATGCAACTTCCATAACTTCCTTGACCAATCCTTCATTAAAAAAAAAACAATGAAGACATAGGCAACCATGTCTTAACCCTAAAAAACGACTAAAAAAATTGAAGTCAAGCAACTAACTAATATTAGAAAAATAAATTATAGAAAAACACCTCATAATATAATTAACCATTAACACCCCCAAACCATTTAAGAATCAAAATTAATCTTAAATATATACAAATTGCTCTGTCATATGTGTTTAATATATCCAATATTATATCCATCTTTGAGAGTTTCTTCCATTTAATGGAATGCAACCCTTCCAACCCTAAATTTGTACTCTTCGCATAAACAACCAAATTAGTCTCTAAAATTTTACGACAATATGTTATTCACCCTAATCGCGATTACTTTGGAAATCATTCATAAATAAAAACACAAATCCATACATTAAAAGATATATTTTCTAAATTTTATTAGAATATGTTATTCAACCTAATTGCTATCACTTTGGAAGTCATACATAAATAAATACACATATTCATACATTAAAAGATATATTTTATGGACTTTGAATATTCCTCTAAAATTAAAATGCTTCACTTGGTTGATTCTCAGAGGAAGATTTTAACCTAGGACCAATTGCAAAGCAGAGGATTCTTGGGGCCCATTCGATGTGTTCTTTGTGAAGACAATTTGGAAGACATTCATCATTTATTTTTCTGCTGTCCATTCTCTACTAGTATCTTCAATTAATTTGCAGTTAAATTCAAGTGCTCTTTCCCAGTTTTTAACTCTGTCCATACCTATTTGGACCAATGGTTCTCCTCTACTGCGCGATCTGCTCCCTTCAGATACCTTTCGTTGTTCATTCTTTGGGGAACCTGGCTTCATCGGAATCATTGCTTATTTGAAAACAAGAAACCTTCCTTCTCAGCTCTAATTTCCAGGATTGAAGGATTGGTTAATTCTTACCCTGTGCCGATTATTTTTCATAAATCCCGTAATCCTGGTCCTACTCCGTTAAAAAGCTTTCCTTGTGGATACTTTGATGGAGCTGCTGCGGAAAATCTTGGACGCGCAGGTTATGTGATTTTTATCAATGACTCTCACTTCTTCAGTTTTTCTATGGGATGTGGAAGAAGCACGAATACCAGAGCGGAATTATTGGCTATTTGGGCACTTCTAAGAGTTGGCTTAATGATGGGAATCCCTTTGCAGTTGATTTATGGTGACTCCATGGTTATTATTTCTTGGCTTAACAGAATTTCAGCACTTGATGTTCCATCTCTGATGCACTGGTGTTCTGACATAAGATATATGATTCATTTGGCCCCTCCGATGATCTTTAAACACACATTTCGTGAGCATAACTCGCTGGCAGATGAACTCTCAAAAAAAGCTTTGCAGTTGGATATGGGATATGTTTCTTTTTCAGAAACATTGGATGGTTTGGTTATTAACCAAGGCAGTCTCGATCTTTTTTAGAAGTAGCTGATTCTTTATTATTCAGCTTATGATTTCAGCAGTTGATGGTGTTTCTCTTTTTGTTCAGTTAGAGTTCACTCTGCCAGCCTGTTTTTGCTCTGAATTGTCTTGTTTAAAGTTCACTTCAGATTATTATCAGCATTTCTAACCTGATTTATTCAGGGATGATGAGGAAAGTCTGCTACGATCAGACTTTTTTATTTAGTTTTGATGCTCTGTTTTTGTCATATTTCGTGCATGAGACAGACCGGTTTATCAATCATCATATTGGTTTGTAAAAGATGTCTTTTGATTCAATTGAATAACAAAGACTGGTATTTTTTTCTCTGAAAAAAAATACTTACAGTTTTAGTGATAATTGTTAAAAATTAAAAATTAAAAATGTTGAATTAAAAAATGGTTAAGTACTTACAAGGATTATATACCTTCTTTTTATTATATACCATCTTAGAAACATCGTCATCATTAGAAGAGTGAGAGGTTGATCTGATTTGATTTAAGGTTTTTTATTTTAAAATTTATTAGGATATTTTTATTGTATATTAGTAAATTTTTATTATTAGATAATTGATCAATATCAAATTTTTACAAAAAATTTTAAAAAAAAGTTTTGTGATATTTTTAAACATTTCAATGGTTATATTTCTAGGTTGGATGCACATATCAAATGTAAAAAGTGTTATATTTCTAGGTTAAATGAACATATCAAATGTAAAAGGTAGCTTTTGCTTTACAACAATAACAAGAGCCTTATCATTTAGAGTGTAATCACTACCACAATGATTAAATTTTCAACATAGGTTTTAATTTTAGTAAGAAACTACTTTATTCTATCAAATTTTGTAGGGTATAACACACAGATTTTATTTTCAAGATAGTAAGCATAAACACCATTACTTTTATCAAATAAAGAAGATCAAGTTTTCCATACCTCAATTGGTGGTTATTCTCCACCTCAAGACATGCATGTAAACTATTTAAAACAAGTTTTCCAATGAGTCATCTTGTTTCATTATATCGATATTCCCATATAGCTAGCTCTTTAACATCGGTTGGTTTCGTTTGATCACCTTTAACTAAGCACCATATATTCTTACTCTTGAGAATGAAAATTATCTTTCTCTTCCAATAAAGATAGTTAGTTATACCAACTGTTTCAAAAACAAAAGCTACTCCATAAGTCAAAATAATGAATCAATAAACTAAATCCTAATGCAACAAGACAAAAGCTAATATCTAGAAGAAATAGTGAATAAAACCATAAATTTCTTAGAAATAGTGTGTAGAAATTTCTCAGTTGGTTGGAGTCTGAATCCGAAGACTGTTTAATATAGAGGTATGAGGTTCAATTCTCACGAATCCAACTCTCTGAGTCCTTCAGGGTTAGGCTCCCAAAACTGGAGCCGATAGGGCGATGCTTCAAGTGGCCCCCCTAGAATAATTAATGTCGATGTAGCGAGCCCCAACCTCTATTCTCAAGGATCTGAACCGTACGGAAAGAAAGACAGATCTTTAAACCCCTTGTACATAACAGATAAAAAAAATTATTAACATAAAAAAAATTGCTTAAAACTTAGTGTACGCGTCTTTTGTTAAGGTCAGACGTCGTGGTATGTGCCTTTTGTGAAGGAAGTCCATATATCTACATGCCTTTCACGTTTGGTACCCACATACATGTATGTTAAGGCTTTGAAACTACATATTAGCTAAAGTCGAAGTCGTATGAACGAAAACCTACAAAATCATGAACCAAAAACAAACAAGCAACTAGATCTATGACTAGAGAGATAGACCATTGATGCTAGACCAGCGCAGATCCAAATCCTAGGTTCTATCAAGCGCCGAGATGGATCAAATCTCTCTAGGTGCAAACCTCTTCTTAGGTATCCATTGATTTGATTCAAACCAAAAGACACATCTTTTTATTTAAATTCCACATATAATTTTATTAC
>LPNX010397129.1:480961-530593 GCA_001517045.1 Pseudotsuga menziesii | reverse complement strand
ACAATAAAACCATGGGTTGTTTAGAATGCCTTGCACATGGTTTTAAAACCATGTGCAAGGCCAACATTTTTTTGCGGATAATTCAATTTTGTGTTTTTTTGTTGACCCACGTATTTTTTTTATGGATAATTAAATTTTTACTTTTTTATTGTTTTGTTAGGTAGGAAGATTACAACATCTCCCCCATATTAGATTGGTTTTTTTGCCAACATTTATTTTGGCCTATTAGAAAATTTAGTTTTTATTAATAAAAATAACATTATGAAAGTGATATTATTTTTTATTTTGTGTTACAAAATCTCTCCCATAATATTCACTATCACTATTATTTTTTGCTGACATGTTAGTAACGTTACATCACGTTACAACATCTCCCCCATACTGGGCTATAGAGCACCTCTCAGCGCAATTAATATACAATAGATTTCAACTCATATCTACAAAACAAATACAAGTAAATCTTGTAAAAAATATAAAAAATAAATGGCGAGGGTTAGGGTTTTGAGAAAAAAATCTCAAACATGTAGAAAAATGCCCAAATCTAAAGAAAAAACACAAGGTTTAGATAGGTATGATGGAAAATCTATTAAATATGGAGGGCTCCT
This sequence comes from Pseudotsuga menziesii, assembly GCA_001517045.1. Taxonomy (NCBI): domain Eukaryota; kingdom Viridiplantae; phylum Streptophyta; class Pinopsida; order Pinales; family Pinaceae; genus Pseudotsuga; species Pseudotsuga menziesii. Next base: position 529,988 of record LPNX010397129.1, on the reverse strand, counting down.
TAAAAAATTGAAGAACTTGGTGCTTGCAATGCTTTTTTCAAAAAAAATAGCGAAGAAAGTCATAGTAACCAACTCTAACACTACACTAGAATATTGAGAAATATGCATAAACATATAACCATATATTGCTAACATGTAAAACAAAAACAAGGATTTACTAGTATAGTCTTCTATTCACACAAGCACCATATAATCAAAGTAATAAGATATAGACAAGTGAAAAATAACAGTACACTAGATATATGTTTTAAAACCCAATCGGAAATCTCCAATCTTACACTTGAGCTTCACTCCACATATGATTTTCACAGCTTTACAATAACATAAGAATATAATTCTCAACATATCCAAAAAGTCTCATCTGCCTCTCTTATGTAGATAGAGGTATGAAAAAATAACATTCCATAATACATGTGGGATAAATTATTTTCTACCTTCTTATATAATCAATGAAAATAGGAGAATATTACTCCATAATACATGTGGGATAACTCGTTTTACACAAGATAGAGACAATTATACCTTTTGTTGCTAGATAAAACATCATAACATTTTACAGCATTACATTAGACATCATTACATCATTACACAAGTAACATTGACGTTACACATTCCAATAATATATAATATTTTTTTATTAAGGTAAGTTGACATGTTTATAATTTTTTCTATTTTAAATTATACGTGCGACATTTAGCTCATGTTAAGTATAATATTGTTTTATGCAAATTTACATGTATATGTTTTAATCTCCTTTTGATTTACATGTATGACATTTTTATTTATTGTTTAAATATATATTGGACTAACATCAGTATTGTAAATTGAGATTTTAGATATTCATAATATTTAATAATATGTTCACATCATATAAATTTATATTGATAAACAATGATTCTATAAACCAATAACAATTAAGAATCCATAAACTAGTAAATATGCTACAAATTTGATAACTATGAATGATTTATTAAATTAGTGAATATATTAAAAATAACAATAATTAATAAATTATTGAACTAATAAATATGCTACAAGTTAACGAATAACATAAGCCAAAGTTAATATTAAAATTTATTCACATTATAAAAGACTATATATATAACACTATTAATCCTCTCCCAAAAAATAATAGTTCATATACATGTTTTAGTTGTTTTTAGCAGTCGTAGTTAGACAATTTGTAATAGTGAGATCAAATTTCAATGGGGGAGTTGCATGGCATCTCAGTGAGCTACATGGTTGTGGACTATAGCTATGAACAATGATAGCTATGTTATTTTTTAACTAAAGCTAACACCTTAGTAGCATGGCTTTCATGGAAATTCATAATATGCATATCACTTACTGTTGAAAATATCAACTCCAATGACATGTATATGGCTTGAGCTCATAATGCATATTAGTGTTATTTGTTAGTGTTAGTTACAAACAAAATAAAAATAAAACCATGCCATTCATTTAAAAGTGTTTTTATCTAAAAAAGGTAGGTAGAACGCATGATCAAGCTTTATTAGGAAGGATAGAACTTCACATCCCAAATATGAACTAATCATCACAAAAAAAAAAAAAAATCAATTGACTACATTTCTTAAGCAATGTATGTAACACCCAGGTTTTGACCTCGTTTGCATTAAATTATATATGATGTAAATATTGTATTTAATCATGGTATTGGAGCTAAAGGCAAAGGCCCCACTATCGATTTAGTGTTTTACGTTTCGACAATTAAAATCGATGCTGGTGGTATTTCATGCTAGCTAGGCACATTATAATTTTGGACATCATGTAAATATGCAATTATAATTAAAATACCCACAATCAGCTATGTCAATGCAACATTAGAAGAGATGGGGGCATGATTTCCTAAGTAATAGGGGGGGGGGGGGATAATTCAAACCCTTTAGCCAACAATGTTTAGCCAAATGTCAAAGGGAGAACCCATCAAACTCTCAACCACCCATTTTGTCTTTTTGTGCCAATCATTTATTTCTTCCAGAAATTGGTTGAGTTAGTTAATGCATGGGGATGGGAAGAGTATGGCTATCAAATTCGAATTTGAGAAGCCATCAGTTTTGGAAAATCGTGTTTTGATTTCTTGGTCAAGTAAAAAACCCAAAAACTTCTGCCCATTCCATCATGCATTCACGTCCTTCTCTTCCTCACATTTTTGGGAGCTCCTGAACGTTTTTCTTATCCATCCTCCATTCACATTGGGCTCTCACGCAACTGACCCTTCCTATGTTTTTATCCTTCATGTGCTCAGTTGTTTCCCTCATTTTCCATGGCTAGGAAATCCGTTTTTGGGTTGTTGAGTAAATGGCCAATAGGGATACACGATTTTGGGGTTTATAGCAGTTGTTTTTGCTTTTGCAATGCCAAGAATTGTCGTTGAATTCGAATTGCTCACCTAGGGGTCGATTTCCCCATTTTTCCAATTCGTTTTTTGAAGCAAAACGTTTTTTCCTCAAACCCAGAACTCGCATCTTGTTGTGAGTGAATCCTGTGTTTTTGTGTGAAGTGGTTTGGACTGGAAGAGGGAAGGATTAGCTTGATAAACCTAATGTAGAAAGGAACCACACAAAGAGATCAAGTGGGGCTGGTTATTATTTCTTGCACATCCTGAAGAGCACTGAAAGGGGAAGGCATAGCCTAAGGGACTGTGTAGTAGAAAAGGGGATGCTTCCTTGTGTTGGGTGTGTAGGTGTTAGGAAAACCAAGCCAGATCTTGTGTAGGTGTCCATAGCTCTAAGGTTGAGCTCACTAGCTTAGAAATTCAACGTTTCGACCTCCTTAGAAGCTTGATAAACCCAAATGTAGTTTTGGCTTGGCTGAAGTTTGATGTGTCTTTGTCTATGTGTGAGCCTACTGAAGTTTCCTTATTCCTTGGGGGTGGCACTGCTAGCGAGAGATTGATGAGCACACTGGCCTATGGTTGGGTGGAATGTTGCAGCGACATAGCTGGTTTCGGGAAGCTTCTTTTCAAGATAAGTATTTCTTGTGTATTTACCTCTACAACTGTATTTGCTTTAATGAATTATGATGAACATGTTGAATACTTGAATGAAATGTATTGCTTTCGTTGTAGATTACATTGCATTATGCATATTTCAATGTTTTGTGTTCGATGCACTTTTATTGTTTATGTTCATGGGACTTAGATCCCCGCTTAAATGATAGTAGCAGCTCATAGGTCACGTCCTCTCGAAGGGGAGGGGACGTGACAATGTATCTATGATATACTCTCTTTTTTCAACATAAAGTGACCAAGAAACCCACCAATACCTATCCATGTTTATGGATGGTAAGAGTGGTAAATCATCGGCCTTCCTAGCAAAAACCCTAACCCCAAAATACTCAAGGCTTGAACTGATAACCTCCCCCTCACCCAAAAAGTGTGCACACGTCTTACCAATTGAACTAACCCTTAAAACTTGTATCATGATATACAATATCAAAAATTTCAACTAAAAATTAAATTAACAAAATTTATGTTTTCTTAATCCAAATTGAAGATAGTGATGTGATGCTTTACAACTCCCTTTTACTTGAAATACAAAATCATCATAAAATATTACCTATGTTTCCTCATTAAAATACAAGTCATATGGGTGAGTTTAAACTTATATATTTAATATCCCATAATCCATTATATTGATGATGAGTCAATCATCGAAAATATGAATGATAAAGAAAGAAATAATATTGGTTGTATACATAATGAGACAAATATTGTATAATGGCAACATTTTTTTATGATAAGATTACTAATATAAACAATTTTTGGTACAATTTTTGTTTTTCTATCTTCATATCCATTAATCTTAAATGTTTTGTATGCACAAAAACACATTTTTACATATACTTTTTTTTCATTCATTTTGTATTTTTATTTATTTTTAATGTAATGAATGAATTTTAATATCTCAATTTTAATTATTTTTTTAGTAAATAATTTGGATATGAGAAATTGAGGATGATGATGTAATATCACCATTTTAAAATAATTGCATAGTGGGAAAATTCCATCAATCCTACTAGTTCCCTAGGTTGGGTGGAAACATTGGGAAGTTAATAAAGGAGCTAATAAATGATGGTTAGACATTAGAAGAAATAAAATATTTATTTAATAAGGTCAATTAAATGAATGCAAGTGAAGAATGAAATGGCTAAGAAAAATGGAGACTATGGGGCCCACTCAAGCTAAAATTCCTATGTTAAATGGCATCCACCTCCTGCAATCTCAAATCTATGGAAAGCCTGATGTTTTGGATGGAATATAAGGTCAATATACTTGTCCATATACTTCATAGGTCGAATTTGGGATGAAGTGTAACTTACATGAGCAAGGAAGAGCCAAATGGGGAGTTTCATGGACACTTGGCTAGATTCCCCTTACACTTATGACATCTATGACACAAATGATGGAGATTCTATGACATTTATGACACAATTCAGATCTAAATCTCTGACATATCAAGTTGAAATAGAGCATCCAATAGATCTCTCATGTGATTTGGAGAAGCCCAATGGGTTCCTACTCAATCTGGGAGAAGATGGAAGGTGAATAGAGAGGCCACATGGCATAGCATGAGCAGCCACACCAATTCAACTTGGCTTTGGTTTATGGATGTATTTGGAAGCTGAGGAGACCATTAATGTTTATAAAATACAGGGAACAACCATGAGAAGGGGCTTTTTTATCAGTTGTGAAATTTGTTGTTGTGAAGAGAGAGAGCTAGTGAGTGACTAGTTCATGCTTGAGCCAATTTCAAGGGTGAAATATTCTCATCCTAATTGGTGATTGGAGAGGCAACTCAGGTATTTAAAGGAGATTCAATGGAGTTATAATATACAGGTGCAGCTACAGCTGCTTGCGGACACTTCAGGGTTCAGCTCATTCCCCCTCCCATCTCACATTCTTTTGCTATATTTCAGCCCGATGGAGTGAGGCGCACTTGGTGAAAGTTATCAGGTCGAAAGGCCAAGATATTTTATGTATTATTGATCAATAATAAAGAAACAGTGTCATTTCTCACTTCTTTGTTGCAAACTCTTATAATATTGGTAGATTTGAATGGCAGTGTAAACTATTGATTATTCATGCATGAATGGACTATCACTGAAGAATATTTCAGTTTTCATATTCATTAACAGATATTTTGTGGCCATTGGGTCGAATTCCATAACCATTGGATTAAATTGCATCTCATTTCCCAAGGGTTCAAAACTAGTGTTTATATATCTGATTGAAGGGAGTGATAATAACCATGGGAGTTCGATTGGTTCAGCATATGAGTCCCTTTTTATGTCCTATACACATCTCCTACCTCAATTTTAGAATTATATTGGGTTTCTGTACATTTGGGATGCCATTCCGGCAATTACCCGGGGGGATTTGGGCCCCAAAATTGCTATTAAAATCATCTATCTTATTCAGAATTTAGTACAAACTTGAAGAAGTATTTGGAGTGCCATAATACATCCATGAAAATAATAATTAAGTTATTATATCATTCATACACCTTCTCTGAATATTTGGGATCAATTGGGCCAATTTGGACACCAAGACACTAAGACTAGTCAAGAGCAAAAATTGTGAAAAATTGGAAAATTGGGCATTTTAGTAAAATTTTTAAAAAGGGACATTAAAAGTGGTATCAGAGCATGGTATTGGAACCTAATGGTGTTAAATAGGATTCAAATTAATAAACCATCATCCTTAGAATCTGAATTGGAAGGTGCTCGACTTGTAGAAGAAGAATTGGGAAAAAAAAGGGCACCTTGGACTAAAACTATGGCTCATGAGGGAGAAGACCACACTAAGGAGAAAATGGAGTATCTCCAACTTATAAGACCTTTGTTTGAATAAATGAACCAAAATATAGTATTCATGTCCCAACAGATAACAAAAGGATTCGAATTGATGGCTAGTCAAATGGGAAGTAAAGGGATAACAGGAGATAGTGGTAGTTCAAAATCAACAGAAAAGAAGACAATGGGTGGGCACATTTTCTCACAAACAAGACCTCATAATAGACCCCATGAATTACAGAGCACACCAAGGCCTACTGCACCTAAATTTCTTACTCCCAAAGAAGATACTAACATTCAATTTGAAATTGATACAATAACAAAAGATTGGGCTAAATTGGATGAAGAGTGTAGGAGGAGTATAACATTTGAACAGTACTTCACTATGGCAAACAAATTCAGAAAGAAGGAGGGAAATAAGTCTCTGTACCAAAATAAAGAATTGAATTGTTCCATAGGTAAAGTGCCACTTCCTACTTTTTATGGTTCATCTCAAAGCTCTGCTAACACTTGGGTGCATAAATTGGATGTGTATTTCTAGTTGAATCCAATGGTCGAAGAAGATGCTTTAAAAATGGCTATTTTGCACTTGGAGGGAGATTCAAATGAATGGTGATTCCATGGCATGAAAACCTTGGGTCATGATCAGGTCAAAACATATGGGGAATTTTTTGACAAGGTATTAGAAAGGTTTGAGCAAAAATATCCAGAATTGTCTTTCGAAGAACTAGCACAATTGAAGCAGGTAGGGACTCCTATTGAGTATATGTTGGAATTCCAAAGATTATCGGTTAAAGTGGTTGATGTATCTATGGAAAGGTTAGTATTTCTTTCTACTGAAGGTTTGGAAGAGCCCTTAAAATTTTTGGTCAAATCCCACAATCCTACTAACTTAAATGATGCAATGAGCTTGACTAGAGACCTTCAAAACGCAGTCCCTAGAACAAGATTTGCTCCCAAGCCTAACTCTAGATTTGAAAGAAAGCCTTGGCAAAAGGATGCACCTGATAAGAAGATTTTTCAAAGAGATACATATGAAAAGAATAAGAAATAAAGAAAAAACATGGATGAACTTCGAAGGAAAAGATTGTACTTTACATGCTTCCAACCATGGACACCAGGGCATAAATGTGCTAAAGGAAAAGCTCAATGCATAGAAGTATTTTCTGATAATGATGAGTATGAGTGGGGTATGGATGAAGAAGAGCACATTTCATATCAGGAGGAGACATATGAGACAGCAACTGAATAAGAAAAACAAGAACAAAATCATCCCTCATCGGACAAAGCAAGAATGGCAGTACTTTCAGCAGTGCCTCGCTATCACACTATTCGATGCAAGGGTGTGGTATTAGGACAAAGAGCTTCAGTTTTGGTAGATGGAGGAGATACACATAATTTCATTGATGCAGAGATGGTGGAGAAAAGAAAAATACCAATTGAACCGTTTGATGGCTTCACAGTTGTCATCCCAGGTCACAACACAATGCAATGCAACACCTGGATTCCAAAGCTACAGGTCACCATAGGTAACTATACTTTTGTTGATATGTGGTTGATGTTGCTGATACTAATATAGTCTTGGGAGTGCAATGGATGCATTCTATAGGAGATCATTCAGTAAATTATCAAATTTCTGAAATGAAATTTCAAGATTTAACAGGTGCATTAAGGGTTGTGAGAGGGAAACACACTTAACCAAAATAGGTAGTAAATTGCAGAAGTATGAGATCTATATTGAGGAATGGTGCTGTAGAATGGACTACTGAATGTTATGTCACCTCTTCCCAGCCAAAAATCAAAGTTGTTAAACACCCCAAAGAGATAGAGACACTTCTGAACAAATATGAAAAAGTTTTCATAGATCTTCCACATGGTAGACCACCTGACCTGGGGGCTTCAGTTGTTGACCAATATCCTATCATGTTAGTTCATATTGTGGGTTTTAAAATTATTAAAAATTGAACCAATATATTGCAGGTATTGGGGGGATGAGGGGTTTAATGTGGGGGTGGGTAGGGTGGTTTATAAGGATTTAGGTATAAAAAGGGGTGGGGAGGAGGTTTTAAGTATTGGGAGGGGGTTTCAACAAAAAAAAGTTTGGGTCAATATCTCTGGAAATTAAGGGTATTCTTTAATATCCCACGATCGCACGTGCTATGTGATATGTTCACTAAGTGAAGTCCCCGTGCCACCTGATAGGGGAGTTGAGCATAACATTGTTTTGGAGGAGCGTACTTCACCCATTCAGATACTACCTTATAGAAATCCCAATAAGTTCAGAGATGAGATTGAGAAGGCCATTCAAGAACTCTTAGAGTTGGGACTCATTGGACCAAGCTCTAGCCCTTATGCTTCTTCAGTATTATTGGTAAAGAAAAAAGATGGAACTTTGAGGATGTGTATAGACTTTAGAGCTTTAAACAAGAAGACCATCAAGAATATATATTTTATTTCTAGGATTGACGAGCTCATGGATGAGTTATTTGGAGCTAAGTACTTTTCCAATATTGACCTCAGATTTGGTTATCATCAAATTCGGATGAAAGAGGTAATGAGTAGTTGTCCCATACTTGCATTACCTAATTTTTCTAAGCCTTTCGTTGTTGAATGTGATGCCTTAGGTGGAGGAGTAGGGGATGTCCTAAAGCAAGGCCAACACCCTATAGCCTTTGAGAGCAGAAATTGTAGCCTCATGAAAAGCTTTACTCCATATATGACAAAGATGTTGGCCATCATGCATGCCTTGGCCAAATTCTGACAATACTTGGTAGGCAACAAGTTTATGGTGAAAACACACCACAATAGTCGAAGACACTTCCTTACCCAAAAGGATCTAAATAAAAGGCAACAAAAGTGGGTAAGAAAGATCCAAGCTTATGATTTTGATATTGAATATGTGAAAGGAAAGAATAACATTGTAGCAGATGCATTATCTCAAAAACCTTCTTTTTCTCTCACGGCCATTTCTAAAAATTGGAAGGACATGCTACTAGTTGAATATGCCAAAGATAAGTTTGCTTGTGATGTATTAGATGGACTCATGGGAGGTGATAACTACAGAATTTTGGAGGGGCTGATATACTCTAAGGGCAGAATTTATTTGGTTTGAGATTTAGAGCTTAAGTACAAAGTTTTACAGGAAGCACATGACTCCCCACTAGCAGGCCATCCGAGGATCTTCAAAACCTATAGGCAACTAAGGAAAAGGTTCTATTGGAAGGGGCTGAAGGAATATGTTCAAAAGTATGTGAATGAATGTAAGGTATGTCAGCAAAACAAATCAGAACTCACATATCCAGCTGGGTTACTACAACCTTTTCCCATTCCAGAGCAAAAATGGGACAGTATATCGATGGATTTCATCACCGATTTGCCAAAATATTTGGGCAAGGATTGCATATATTTGCTAGTGTATAGATTGACTAAGTTTGATCATTTCTTTGCGGTTACATCCTCTTTTAGTTCTGCACAAGTGGCTGACCTTTCTTTTAGAGAAATCTTCAGATTACATGGGCTCCCCAAGAGCATTGTGAGTGATAGAGATGGTAGATTCATGAGTTCTTTTTGGCAAGAACTTTTCAGATTGTTGGGCACTCAGTTGACTCCAAGTACAAGCTACCATCCCCAAAATTATGGACAAATAGAGAGGGTGAACATATGGTTGGAAGGGTGCCTCCGAAACTATGTGGGAGAACATCAGAAAGCTTGGACAAAATGGCTTCATTTGGGTGAGTTTTGCTACAGCACCACCTTTCACATGTCAATAGGAATGTCTCCTTTTAGAGCATTATATTGTTATGATGCACTTACATTTTCTAATATGGTATTCAGTGATAGTAGAGCTCTGAAAGATAAAGCTTGGGTGGAAGAAAGCCAATAAATTTTAAAGCTTTTAAAAGACAATTTGCAGGTTGTCCAAAATCAGCAAAAACAATATGCAGATAAACACATAGAGGAAAGGACATTCCAGGTTGATGATTTAGTGTATTTGAGGTTGCATGCATGCAAACAAGCATCTCTCAAAAAGAATGGAGCATTAAAGTTAAAGCCAAGATATGATGGGCCCTACAAGGTGATTCGAAAAATTGGAGAAGTAGCGTATGAGTTGGAACTTCCGGAAGGGAGTAAAGTTCATAATGTATTTCATGTTTCTTGTCTCAAGAAAGCTATTGGTCATAGAATTGTCATTTCAAATACACTCCCTCCTTTGGATGATGAAGGACAGCTCACACTTATTCCAGAAAAGGTTTTGAAGACAAGGGAGAGAAGATTGAGGAGCAGGACAATCAAAGAATACTTAGTGCAATGAAAGGATCTACCAAGTGAAGATGCCACATGGGAAGAGGAGAATGTTTTGCAGCATCCAACACTGAAATTGTTTGAGGACAAACAATATTGTGTGGGGAGGACTGTAATGTCCCCATTTTAAAATAATTGCATAGTGGGAAAATACCATCAATCCCTACTAGTTCCCTAGGTTGGGTGGAAACATTGGGAAGTTAATAAGGGAGATAATAAATGATGTTTAGACATTAGAAGGAATAAAATATTTATTTAATAATGTCAATTAAATGAATTCAAGTAAAGAATGAAATGGCTAGGAAAAAATGGAGACATATGGAGACTATGGGGCCCACTTAAGCTAGAATTCCCATGTTAAATGGCATCCACCTCCTGTAATCTCAAATCTATGGAAAGACTAATGTTTTGGATGGAATATAAGGTCAATATACTTGTCCATATACTTCATAGGTCTAATTTGGGATGAAGTGTAACTTACATGAGCAAGGAAGCGCCAAATGGGGAGTTTCATGGACACTTGGCTAAATTCCCCTTACACTTATGACATCTATGACACCAATGATGGAGATTCTATGATAGTTATGGCACAAGTCAGATCTGAAGGTTGATATCTAACATATATGACATATCCGGTTGAAATAGAGCATCCAATAGAGCTCTCCTGTGATTTGGAGAAGCCCAATGGGTTCCTACTCAATTTGGGAGAAGATGGAAGGTGAAGAGAGAGGCCACATGGCATAGCATGAGCAGCCACACCAATTCGAATTGGCTTTGGTTTATGGATGTATTTGGAAGCTGAGGAGACCATTAATGTTTATAAAATATAGGGAGCATCCATGAGAAGGGGCTTTTTGATCAGTTGTGAAATTTGTTGTTGTGAAAAGAGAGAGCTAGTGAGTGATTAGTTCATGCTTGAGCCAATTTCGAGGGTGAAATATTCCCATCCTAATTGGTGATTGGAGAGGCAAATCGGGTCTTTAAAGGAGGTTCAATGGAATTATAATATACAGGTGCAACTACAGCAGCTCGTGGACACTTCAGGATTCAGCTCATCCCCCCTCCCATCTCACATTCTTTCACCATATTTCAACCTGATGGAGTGAGGCGCACTGGTGAGCCATTTCTCTTTTTGAGGGAGCTCCTCTTGCTCCAGAATTTTGTATTTTGATGTAAATACTCTGATCTCTCTGTTCATAAAGTTATCAGGTCCAAAGGCCAATATATTTTATGTATTATTGATCAATAATAAAGAAACAGTGCCATTTCCCACTTCTTTGTTGCTAACTCTTATAATATTGGTAGATTTGAATGGCTATGTAAACTATTGATTATTCATGCATGAATGGACTGTCACTAAAGCATATTTGAGGTTTCATATTCATCAACTGAGATTTTGTGTCCATTGGGTAGAATTCCATAACCATTGGATTAAAATGCATCTCATTTCCCCAAGGGTTCAAAACTAGTTTTTATATATCTGATTGAAGGAAGTGATAATAACCATGGGAGTTCAATTGGTTCAGCATATGAGTCCCTCTTGATGTCCTATACACATCCCATACCTAAATTTTAGAATTTGAGTGGGTTTCTGTACATTTAGGAGGCCATTTCGGCAATTACCCAGGGGGATTTGAGCCCCAAAATTGCTAATAAAATCATCTATCTTGTTCAGAATTTAGTAAAAACTTGTAGAAGTGATTGGATGGCCATAATACATCCCTGAAAATAATAATTAAGTTATTATATCATTCATACACCTTCTCTAAATATTTGGGAGCAATTGGGCCAATTTGGAGATCAAGACACTAAGACTAGTCAAGAGCAACAATTGTGAAAAATCTGGAAAATTGGGCATTTTAGTAAAATTTTAAAAAGGGACATTACAGATGCAAGGGGGGTAGGGGAAGAGGCCATATAAATTTTCACCTTCACGTGGTTGGCCTTGTTTAGTAGATAAGAAATTATTCTTGAAACAAGAGAATCTCATTCAAGTATTTACAGTTAGACCTTATATAATGTATGTCATGTTTATCATATTTTTATTCAGTCAAATAATATAGTATTACTCTTTAACAAATGCAGGTTTAAAGGGCAATCATCTCCACAATCCACAAGGCATTAGCATCAAGGTAAACATTTATCGTCATAACATTTACACATGGAATTTTTCTAATAAATAAAATGTGCAATAAAAACATGATTAAATATGAATTATGTACATGAATGGTATATTAATATTGATGGAAGTGGGCACATGTGTGATATAATACGATTCCCATGGATAAAGAACTAATTTTATATGTAATTGTTATAGAATTTTTTTATGCTTTTTTTTAATGCCAAGTGCATGGATAAATATTAACCAAGGTTGTAAAGGAGTGAGTTAATAACAACTTAGGCTAAAAATAGTTGAAATTGGCATGGGTCATAAGCTAGTTATTTCCTTGAAAAACCATTTAATTACATATTATATTAAGGGTTAATTTTAAGGCTACTTGATTATATAGTAATTTTTATGTGCTAGGAATAATGTGGGGTTGATGATCTTTGAAGTTTGATTCAAATTAAATGATAAGAATGATAATCACATGGAAGAAAATACTCTAGGGGTAACTAAGTTGGTTGGATCTTCCGAGACAAAGACGTAGTATGGTTGAGGTCAAGGGTTCAATTCTCTAGGTCCTTCGAGGTGAGGCATCGATGCAATTCTAATAGGGTGATGCCCCTTCAGGTGGGCCCCTTGGCTTGGACCCATGGACATAGCAAGATTTCGAGACGTGAATCACATTGAAAAAAAAACACATGGAAGAAAATGTAATTACCTTTTATCAATTATAATTTATTTGAGCGTGAAACAATTTAACCAAATAAAGTAGTGACTGAAACAATATATAATTATGGAAAAAATAATTTTGAAGGTTCTCACACGCTTATAAAGAAAATCCACTTGAAACCTCTTCTTTTTACCCAATTGTCCAAGCTTAAATTATGAGATGGAGTGCAATTTCCATAACTTCCTTGACCAATCTTTCAATAAAAAAAACAATGAAGACATAAACAACCATGTCTTAATCCTCAAAAACGACTAAAAAAAATGAAGTTAAGAATCTAACTAATATTAGAAAGTAAATTATGGAAAAAGACCTCATAATACAATTAATCACTAACACCCCCAAAACCATTCAAGAATAAAAAATAATCTTAAATATATATAGCTTACATATTCAACATTGTTAGTTAGACTATGCCATTGTTTTGTTTTGTTACTTGTATCTATCTGTTCACAGAACACCACATCCCTACTAGCAATTCATTTATGAGTGCTAGGATGAAACAACGTATAGGCTTTGTGATCATTGCAATACCCCACAAAGACACATTCAAGTGATTTAGCATCTAGTTTCCTCCTATCATCTTTTGGTATGTGAGCAAATGCTTTAGAACCAAAGATTCGTAGATGCTTAACTTGTGGTTTATATCGATTGAAAACCTCAAATGGTGTTTGAAATTCTAATTTCTTTGTCGGACTGATATTTTTCAAATATACAACAGTATTCACAGCTTCTTCCCAAAAGCCATTCGAAATTTGCTTACCTTGTAGCATGTTGCATGCACATTCAACTAGTGTTTTGTTCTTTCGCTCTGCTATCCCATTTTACTGAGGAGTGTGCGATATTGTAAACTGTTGTTGGATGCCATTCTCCTTACAGTATTTCTTGAAATCTCCACACACATACTCACCACCATTATCGGATCTAAGAATTTTAATGCATTTTTCTGTCTTCTTTTCAATCATGGTTCTAAACTCCTTGAAGTATTCAAATACATCTTCTTTCCTCCCTATGAAGTACACTCGTGTGTATCTAGATCTATCATCAATAAATTTCAGAAATTATGATGCACCTCCTAAAGATCTAGTTTGCATAGGTCCACATAGGTCTGTATGAATTAATTCAAGCAGACTAGTTTGCCTCTTTTCTTGATGTACTGAGAATTCATTTCGATGTTGTTTGCCAAGTGCACATGCACTACATTCTAAATGTTCATTCTTTATTACAGGCAGACCTTCAACCATAGATTTATTTTGAAGTAATACAAGATCATGGTGGTTAATATGGCCATACCTCTGGTGCCAAAGTTCCTCTGTGGTGATTACGGTGGATGCAAGTGCTTAATGACCGTCTTTGCTCACATCTAGCTTGTACAGTCCTCCACATCTTGAACCTGTATCAACAATCTTGAAGTGGTTTCAATGTCTTTGATATGGCACCGGTACTTGCCAAACTCTACCTTCAAGTCATTCTCGGTTATGGTTGAAATAGATATTTTTTTTTCTTAATGTCAGGCACATACATGACATTATGAACCTATCTCAATTGACCATTAGATAATTTCACTTTTATTATTCCATAACCCTGCACTTGGTGTGACCTATAATCTCCTAAATAGATATGAGTGCCATCATGTTTCTCACTATATTCATCGAACCATTCTCGCTTACAAGACATATGTGCAAAAGCACCTGAATCTATGAACCATGCATTCTCATCATCTGTCTTAACAGACAAAGCATCTTCAGAAATAAATAATCTCAGATTTTTAAAATCATTAATTTCAGAGGTGTCTGTATTTGCAAAATTTTCATTATGACTTTCTTTGTAGTTTCTATTTCTATAAAATTTCTTCTGATAATTATTTCTATTCGGGTGTCTTGGTTTGCCCCAATGATGACCATCTACATTATTTCTATCAGAATCAGTCTGAGCCATACCTTTATGTTTTGGATGAAATCTGCCTCTGTCTCCATTCCATTGTTTGCCTCTGTCTCCATTCCATGGTCTACTCCATGGTTTGCCTCTGTGTGAATATCGACCTCTTGCCATCAGTGCCAAGTCTGAACCTCCAACATCCAGATCATAGTTCTTCATTCTTTCTTCTTCTTGGATTAGAATCCTTGTAAGTTCTTCAAAATTTGGGGGTTTTTCCCTCACCACAAGTGCTGAAATAATCACTTTGTAGTCTAGCAGCAAGCCTTTTAGAGTGACTGTTACTAAATCAAAACTTTCAACAACTTCACCTATGTCACCCAATTTATCTTGAGTTCTTTAATGTGAGAAATAAATTTGCTTACCCCTTCATTAGCCTCCATCTTGATTGACAACAATTTGGTTTTGAGAAACAAAACCTGATTTGCATCAGTTGTTTGATATATGATATAGGCCTTTGAGCGTGTCCCATGTTGCCTTGGATGTCGTACAGTTTCTGATATGCGGAATGATGTTGTCTTTAATAAACATCCTCAATGTCAGTTTTGCTTTCAGCTCCCGCTTATTCTAGTTAGGAAGCAATGCGACAGTTGTAGGCCTCAGCTCATCACCGGTCACAATGAACCATGCATTAGCGGATTCAAGCACAGTCATCATCTTAAATTTCCAATTTACATAATTTTTGCCATTTAATTTGGATGTTTCATTGATATATATATCAGCAAGAGGTGGATTTTCCATTTTACCTTCTTTCTGCTGATCTAGAGAGTCCATCTCTATTCAACATGAAGAATAAATTCAGAACCGCACCTCTCCTTAAGGTCAAAGGCGTTTCTAGCAGCGGTACCCAAAATCGGTGCAAGGGATGGCTTGAGCACCACTCTTCCTCTCCCCAGCTTCAGCGGTGCCACCGCTTCTTACCTTTGGTGGACAGGCGGTACCACCGCTCTTCCTTTGCAAAATTCCTGGAGGCACTACTCCTTTTCTTCAGGTGATAGGCGGTGCAAAGACTCCAGGAAAAAAAAAAATTACACACTGATTTGAAATCGCAATCTACATGGCTGATCTGAACTTCATCTCCACAGGTTCTCCTTACACGCAGCAATCTACATGGCTGATCTCCACGCTGTTCTTTTACGAGTAGAGTGTCGCTGCTCTCTCACGGCTCTGAAAAAAAAAACGAAACCTCAAATGAGACAACGAAACCTGGTGCAACAAATGTGTCTTCAAAGAACGAAACCTCACATTGAGACAACAGTGGAATCAATTCCCCAGGCAGTGAGTCTACCTTCAACAATTTGGCAGCGAGCTCCTTCATGTCTTTTACACTTTGGCTAGTAGTCTCAGGAATCAACAATTTGAATGGCAGCGCCAGCGATCCAATGAAACGACAGGGTTCATTGGGCAGCGTGCTTCTCTTTCTTTATGTAGGAAATCTGCTCCACGTTCACTGCACCAGATTCTTCAGTCACGGCAGAGGTGCCAGATTCTTCAGTCTAGACTTGGTCCTTGTTGGACAATGAGCTGCGATTTATGTAACGTTCACTACTGCACCGACGATCTGGTTTAGTTCAATCGAGGAGGAGGAAATCACTCCACACAGGTCTGTATACCAGGAAGAGCTCGCTCCACGAAGGTCTATATACCATGAAGAGCTTGCTCCATGAAGGTCTGCACGCAGTCACGGGGTGTGCGCCAAGCAGACACGGTGGTTAGAAGAGAGAGGAAGCCCGCTGCTCAACGGTGGAGGAAACGCCCAACACTCAACACGGCGTGCAAAAAAAAATATATGGCAGCTTCAACACGCCCACAACGGTGGCTCAGCTCAAGAAGCAATGGCAACGGTTTAAAAAATATTCGGCTCCAGTACTCACCTTACAGCTCTGATACCAACTAAGAATTAGAAAGCAGACAGAGCAGAGTTCATAGGCTCGCTTACACAATGAATGGTCAAACCAATTAAATTAATCTATGAAAACTGATTACAATATAAAGGTGTAAAGGTGTAGATAGTCACAACAACCCAAACCATAGATCCATGAAAAATGAATCTAAAACCTCCCCATACTAATTATAGACAGTACACATCAATCCAATACCTAGATGCCTGCTTAACATTTCTACATTATTCTAACATATCTATCGTATATTTTTTATAAATCCACGATTTGAGATTTTCTTCAATTTAATGGAATGTACCCTTTCTTGTTCTAGCCATATTACTTCATGAATTTGTACTCTACCGCCTAAAAAGCCAAATTACTCAATGAAATTTTATTAGAATATGTTACTCAACATAATTGCTATCACTCTAAGAAGTCACACATAAATAAACACACATATCCATACGTTAAAGGATATATTTTTACGATTTACAGATAACTTTTAAAAATGAAAAATTAAAAGTGTTGAAATAAAAAAGTACTTACTATGATTATATACCTTATTTTTATTATTATTATATATTATCTTAGAAGCAGCATCATCATTAAAAGAGTAAAGAGTGGGAGATTAATCCTTTAGTATGTGATTTAGGGTTTTTATTTGAAAATCTATCATGTGTTTTTGTATTGTGTTATTAGAACTTTATTATTAGATAATTGACCAAAAAAGTAATCTATCTTGCTTACATATAAAATTTTTACAAAATTTTCAAAATGGGTTTTTATGATACTTTTAAACATTTCCATGGCTATATTCCTAGTTTGGATGAACATATTAAATGCAAAAAGTAGCTTTTACTTTACAACAATAACAAGAGCATTATCATTTTCAGTGTAATCACTACGAGAATGATTAAATTTTCACTATAGGTTTTAATTTTAGTACGAAACTACTTTATTCTATCAAATTTTTTAGGGTCTAACACAAGGATTTTATTTTCAAGATAGTAAGCATAAACATCATGACTTTAATCTAATAAAGAACCGAAGGTTTTCATACCTCAATTGGTTATCCTCAACCTCAATATATACATGCAAAGTATCTGAAACAATTTGTCCAATGAGTCCTCTTGCTTGATCACGTCGATCTTCCCATATAACTAGCTCTTTAACGGCAGTTGGTTCTGTCTGATCACCTTTAACTAGGCGTCATATATTCTTACTCTTGAGAATGACAATATCTTTCTCTTCCAATAAAGATAGTTAGTTATACCAACTATTTCAAAATCTTGGATGTGGGTGTTAACCATGGACACGTGGATAGGGCGGAGGCTGACGAGGCCACTCCCAACCATGCATGACCTCACCCTTCCGTCGTCAATGTTCGCATTCATATCAAAGGGGGACGTGGACGCGCTTAGGCAGGCCGAAAGGACCAAATTGTCCTTTCAAAGCCCTGTCGCCTTTAATTGCCCACCTGGCTGTCATAAACCTCACCAACGCCACTTAACATGGACGACATTAGAGGCTAGGTTGTTTCACTTGCACCCTGCTTCGCGCTCTAATATCAATTATCTCGGCTTTGCACCGTCAACCCAGTGCTCAGCTCTAGCTCATCTCCTACCTGCTCTGCTTTCAGTCTATCTTCACCTTACTCTGCTCACAGTTGGGCTCAAGCTATGCCCCGAAGACAAAGAGGTACCCCCCACAGAGGGTGTGGTTGTATTGCTCAGGATCATCGACACTTACCTCTCACGGCCCAAGCTAGTGGCTACGACTTTGATTTGGAGATACCAGAGGAAGTTAGGCGAATTCTTAATGATTGGGAAGATAAATTATCCGGAGCTCACAATGCAGCTGGTAGAACAACGGAGTGCAGATAGGATTACTGGGTTTTTAAGAACCTACTCAATCGACTGGTCCTTAGGTTCAACCCTCTGGTTCCTCCACCCCCAAAGCGTCCAGCCCCACCCCCACCGCTTGCCCAATCTGTTGCGCCACCGGTTCCACCACCACCCTCTGTAGCCCCAGCCTCCACCCCTGTTCCTTCACCCAGCTCCATTCCTCCTCCGCATTGCCGACCCTTCACCCTCCCTTCTACCAAATTTTCGTCCAACCCAGTCGTTACCAAAAATACGGCTCCACTCCCCACCAATTAGCCTCCTGTATGTTCAATGGAAGAGGAAAGCAGCTCCAGTGATGAAGAACTGGAGACGTCTAGCGAAACTTCGGAGGTGATGTCCAATGGAACCACGAAGGCCAAGTCAAGTGAGCCTGTTTAGCCAAGTGCGCCTGCTCAGCCAGCCTCACCATGTTACAATTGTCCTATCGAGGAGGAACCATTCTTCAAGCTGTGAACCGATTTCTCCATGGCCATGCGCCGATTTGCATGCAAGCCCCAAGGTTTTTTCACCTCGACCACGTGTTGTTTAGCATGCCACTCTCGGGTTTTTCTTGTTTATTTCAATGTTAACATGTTAGCACTCTATATGGTTCCTACAAAAACTAAGGAGGTTTTTGTGTATGTTTTTTTGGACAGCCTGTTTTCCCTCCTGGAGGGAGGGTTTTGTGGACCTGTTTTCCCTCCTTGAGGGAGGGCTCAGACTTATCTTGGAACTCTATACCTGCTCATCTTGAGCAGGTATGTCATGTCCTCACCCTTCTACCGATGAGAGGATGCGACTATAATGCTAACATTCTGGGTAGTCTAGCCCCATTAACATAAAATAAATGCATTGAACTTAAACATACATAGATGCATAAATGCTCATCAAACAGCAGAAGCAATCTCGTTCATTCACAACATTTAACATGTTCATATGGATTTATAAAAAAAACATAGTTGCAAGGATTTAAACACAAGAATACTTATCTTAGAAGAAGCTTGTCCCACAACCAGCTGCATCGCTGCAACATTCCACCCAACCATAGGCCAGTGTGTTCATCAATCGCTCAACAATACTACCACCCCCGAGATGGGCATGATTCCACAAGGAATAAGGGAAACACTAGCAGGATCACACGTAGCTAAGGATACACAAAACTTAGCCAAGCCAACACAGTTGGGTTTATCAGGCTAACTGGGAGCTGGAAAGGTTGGCTGCTAAGCTAGTGAGTTCAATCCAAGAGCTATGGACACATGCACTAGAACTAGCCTGAATTATAAAACATCCACACACACCCAACAAAAGGAAGCATCCCCTTCTCTGCTACACAGTCCATCGGGCTATGCCTTCCCTTCTAGTGCTATTCAGGGGGTGTAAAGAAGAAATCCATTCCTCTAGCTCTGTCTATGAGGCTCCTGCACACACTAGGTTTATCAAGCGGGCTCAGACCCCATTTCCACTCCAAAAACAGTTTTAACCAAAATAGCAGAGGCATACACAACAATTTCCAGATCTGGGATTGATGAAAATCAGCTTGGGAGCCAAAAACGAATTTGTAAATGTGTAAAACAACCCCCTTAGCAGCGATTCGAATTCTAGATTCATTTATGGCCCTAACATGGCCAAAACGAACTCAATTGGCACCCAAAATTTGTGGCTCTGTTCCCCCCCATTGGTTGTGCAACTCTGAACACGAAATTCCCCAACCGTGGAGAGGTGGAAACAACACAAAAATGCCCAGGAGTGATCCCAACCACTGAACGTTAACAAAAACACTTCCCAACCCTAGGAAAAATTAAGAACACAATAAAGAACGTGAATGGTGAATGCCAAGAACTCCAAAATTGTGGGGAAGACAAAAAAAGTGAATGACTTCACACACAGGAAGTTCTGAATGCCTGAGAGAGCTCGCGTGAAGGAAAAATGGGTGAGGAAAACATGCCAACGTGAAAAGCATGGTAGAATGGCATACATTTTTGGCTTTTTGCTTTCCCAAGGAGTCAAAATGCGTCTTCCGAAAATGGATGGCTTCTCCAATTCGAATTTGGGTTGTCATTCCTTGCCCATCCCATGCAATAACCAACTTAACCAACTTCTAGAAGTAATAAATGATGAGGTGAATAAGGCAAGAAAGGTAGTTGACAATTTTGATGGGTTCCCCCTTTGACATTTGGATTTTCCCCATTGGCCCCAAAGGTTTGAATATTCCCCCCCCCTTATCCTTAGGAAACCATGCCCCTTCTCATTATTGTTGCATTGACATAGCTGGTTGTGGGTATTTTTTTTAATTAAAATTCATATTTACATGATGTCCAAATTATAATGTGTCTAGCTAGCACAAAATACCATCGGCATCGATTTTAATCGCCAAATATATAATGTTAAATCGATGGTGGGGCTTTTGCCTATAGCTCCACACCATGATTGATTACAATATATACATCATATACATTTAATGCAAACGAGGTCAAAACCGGGGTGTTACAAGGTCTGTATGTAAACTCATATGTACCACCATTTTCTTTTTTTAATAGGTTAGAACTTACCAAAAAAAAAAACTATTTCAAAAACAAAAGTTACTCCATAACTCATAATCATGAATCAATAAACTAAATCCTAATGCAAGAAGACAACAGCTAAGATCTAGAAGAAATAGTGAATAAAACCAGAAATTTCTCACCAAAACAAAATCCAACAATATCTAATCACCAGATCTTTAAACCTAGCCCCGAGTGTTATCTCAGATGGTTGGAGTCCAGATCCAAAGACCGTTTGATATAGAGGTATGAGGTTGAATTCTCATGAATCCAACTCTCTAGGTCCTTCGGGGCTAGGCTCCCAAAACTGGACTCGATAGCGTGAGGCCCCTTCGAGTGGGCCCCCTATAACTATTATAGTGGATGTAACGAGCCCCGGCCTCTATTCTTGAGGCTGTAAACCACTTGAAAAGAAAGACATATCTTTAAACCCCCTCTATAGAACAGAGAAAATAAATTCTTGGCATAAAAAAATTTGCTTGAAAATTGGTGTACGTGCCTTTTGTTAAGGTCAGTCATGGGGGTATGTGCCTTCTGTAAAGGAAGGTCATATATGTACATTCCTTTGACGTCTTTTTCCCGCATACATGTATGTTAAGGCTTTGAAACTACAAATTATCCAAAGTCGAAGTCGTATGAACGAAAACCTACAAAATCACGAACCAAAAACAAACAAACAACTAGATCTATGACTAAAGAGATAGACCATTGATGCTAGATTAATATACAATATATTTCAACTCATATCTACCAAAAAAATACAAGTAAATCTTGAAAAAAATCTTTAAAAAAATGGTGGGGGTTAGGGTTTTGAGAAAAAAAAAACTCAAACATGTAGAAAAATGCCCAAATCTAAAGAAAAAATACAAGTGTTGCATAGATATGATGTAAAATCTACTAAATATGGAGGGCTCCTAAAAAAATTGAAGAACTTGGTGCTTGCAATGTTTATTTCAAAAAATTAGAGATGAAAGTCATAGTAACCAACTCTAATACTATGTTAGAATATTGAGAAATATGCATAAACATATAATGATATATTGCTAATGTGTAAAACAAAAACAAGAATTTACTAGTATAGTCTTCTATCGATACAAGCACCATATAATAAAAGTAGTAAGAATGAGACAAGTGAAAAATAACAATACACTAGATATACGTGGTAAAACCCCAAATGAGGAAGCATTCATGGGAATGTATTGGTTTCTTTATTCTTTGGAAATCTCCAGTCTTACACTTGAGCTTCACTCCACATATTCTTCTTACAACTTTACAATAACATAAGAATATAATTCTCAACATATCCAAAAAGTCTCATTCACCTCTATTATGTAGATAGAGGTATGAAAGAATAACATTCCATAATACATGTGAGATAAATGATTTTCCACCTTCTTATAAAATTAATGACAATAGGAGACTATTACTCCGTGATGCATGTGGGATAACTCATTTTACATAAGACGGAGACAATTATGCCTTCTTTTGCTAGATAAGACATCATAACATTTTATGACATCACACTAGACATCATTACACAAGTAATATTAATGTTACACATTCCAACAATATGTGTGTGTGTGTTTGATTTATGTATACTATTATTTTTATTAATGTAAGTTTACATGTTTATATTTTTTTCTCTTTTTGAATTATATGTGTGACATTTAGTTGATTTTAAGTATAATATTGGTTGATGCAAATTTACAAGTATATATTTTAATCTCCTTTTGATTTACATGTATGACATTTTTATTTATTGTTTAATTATATATTGGACGTATATTGAGATTTTACATATTCATAACATTTAATAATTATTCACATCATATAAATTTATATTGATCAATGTTCTACAAACCAATAACAATTAAGAATTCGTAAACTAGTTAATATACTACAAATTGATAGCTATGAATGACTCATTAAAATAGTGAATATATTAAAAATTAACGATAATTAACAACTTATTAAACTAGTAAATATGTTACAAGCTAACGATTTAGATCAGCCAATTAATGACTAAGAAAGATACTACTAAGATTTATTCACATTATAAAATATTATAAATATAACACTATTAATAATCTTCCAAAAAATAATAGTTTATATACATGTTTTAGTTGTTTTTGGCAGTCATAATTAGCCAATTTGTAATAGTGAGATCAAATTTCAATGGGAGAGTTGCATGGCATTAATCTATGGGCAGCGAGCTACATGACTGTGGACTATAGCTATGAACATCTCGACAAAGAATTGGATCATATCCGCAAGGTTCTTCAAGATAATGGTTACAACATTTGAGGACATAAATCGAGCCTTCAAGTAAGCTTTGAAAAAGAAGATTCAGAACCTAGACAAAAAGGATGAAAACAAAGGGGTAATATTCCTACCATACATTCAAGGAACAACGGACAAGATATCTAGGGTACTAAAGAAAAAACATATTAGGACTATCTTCTCTCCTCCAAATTCGTTGAGAAACTTACTTGATAAGACTAAAGACTTGGTGGATTCAAAACTAAAAAAGGGGGTCTACTTTATTCCATGTTCTTGCAGAAAGCTATACATTTTTTAGATCGGGCGTTCCATAAAAGTAAGATTTAAAGAGCATAGTTCAGACATAATGCATAACAGAACAAAAAGCTCTACGGTAGTAGAACACTCCATCAACAACAACCATTACATGTGCATTGAATAAGCCAAAGTCATAGCCACTGAAGATCATTACACGAGGAGACGCATTCGAGAGGCGGTGGAAATTGAAAAGCACCCTAAGAATTTTAATAGAGATGATGGTCTGGTTATTAGTGGAATTTGGAAACCTCTCATTCGGAAACTAAGAGACAAAGAGATTATTGGATAGACTCTTGAACTCCTTGGTTAACCAACAGTCTTCCACTGCTCTTTTATCGAAGATGTTGCCTCAAATCCTCTCACACCTCCTGATGATGGACTCTAGTGAGTAGTCTGAAACGTCGAGTATGGGAAAACTGACACAGGTTTCCATACCGAAACAATGAAGAAAAATCTAGCTTGTGAAAACAACAACATTAATTACAATATGCATATCACTTACTGTTGAAAATATCAGCTCCAATGGCATATATATGGTTTGAACTCATAATACATATTAGTGTTGTTTGTTAGTGTTAGTTACCTAAAAATAAAAATAAAATAAAAACATGTCATTCATTTAAAAGTTTTCTTTATCTAAAAAGGTAGGTAGATCGCATGATCAAGCTTTATTAGGAATGATGGAACATCACATCCCATACATGAACTATTCGTCACAAAAAAATATTAAATCAAATGACTACATTTTTAAGCAATGCATTTATGATATACTTTTTTTTTTCAACATAAATTGACCGAGAAACACACCAATACTTCTCCATGTTTCATGGATGGTAAAGATGGTAAACCGTCGCCCTTCCTAGCAAAAATCCTAACCCCAAAATACTCAAAACTTGAACTTGTAACCTCTCCCTCATCAAAAAAGTATACACACATCTTACCAATTGAACTAACCCTTAAAATGTGTATCTATAATATGTTATATTAAAAATTTCAACTAAATTAAATGAACAAAAATTCTATTTTCTTAATCCTCATGGAAGATAGTGATGGGATACTTTACAACTCCCTATTACTTAAAATACAAAATCATTATAAAATATTACCTATGTTTTCTCATTAAAATACAAATTCATTATAAAATATTACCTATGTTTTCTCATTAAAATACAAGTCATATTGGTGAGTTTAAACTTATATATTTCATATCCCCTATCCATTATACTTTATTTCCTTTTCGCAATCATGTTTCCTTTATCTTTTTCAGGCTTCCTTTTGTCCCGCATACACATTCTTAATAACTTTTTTTTCCTTTGTATTCTAAACCTATCCACTATCACATTATTTTCAAATACAAAACAATTTATCTATAAAGTTGCTTGGAGGCACACTAAAATATTGGGGACCAATCTATCATGGTGGAGACCGAATGCTTTGACTATATGGCATTCAAATGCCAATGATTAAATAGCAAGAATATTCAAATAAAAGATTTTGTTTATAAATAATTCCATGGTTTTAAAAATAAAAGATTATATGTTTATAAATAATTCCATGGTTTTATAGAAAAGCTATACTTTAAATATTGTACTATATAAAATTATAAATTTATAGTTGTTCAATGTATTTATATAAATTAAGTGGATAGTTCGATTGGTTGATTAGTTGGAAGTCTCTCAGAGCAGACATGACAGATTGTGGGATCCATTTCCATTGAGTCTACATAGGTCACCAGCTTATAATACTCTACTTTCCTCAAGTTAAAAAGATGTAGAAGTTACGAGTGGTAAGGCAACCAATGATTAATTGGATGATTCCATAGGCTTTTTTTATGGAGCAACCCATAGTGACAGGAGTCTTTGTGGAGCCAGAGGAATCTTATACTTACCTAACCATTGGTTTTTTGCTTTCAAAGTTGGATTGGGCTTGAGTACAAACAACTTCATGGATTTGAACGCTTTATGGCTCCTACTCAGGTTAGTCAAGGATAAAGGAATAAAAAAGATGAACGTCTACAGTGACTCATAGATAATTATCAAATTGACATGAGAAGAATTCAAGTGCCATAATGTGTTTTTGGAAGCACTATCGGAGGATACTCGTCGAATCCAATTAGTTTTTTGAGAGGTGAGTAATCAACATGTTTATAGAGAATTTAACTTGGAGGCGGGTGTATTATCAAAGGAAGGGGTCAATATGCATAAGGGAGAATGGCTAATTATAAATAATGGTGAAGGGCAACATCTTCGATCTATATAAGTTTTTTTTAGAGGGATTGCTAACTATCGAAGCAATGGACGCTACATGTTCGAGCCGTGATTCAATATATAAGTCTTATGTTTTGAAGCAAGAATGTCTAGGGATGTTGATTCATTGTGACTGTTTTTTCTTGGTTATCTTTGTTTAGATGTATAAGTTGTAATGACTAAAAATCTGTCTTAAAATCGGTAGACATATTTAGTATATGGTCTGAGTTTGTGATTTTGAATTATTGTAAGTTGTATTTTTACTTGATAATTCGTTCATGAATCTCGATATCAATCTCTTATAATGACTGAATCTCTATTTGCTTTTCTTTTCTACAGGAATGCAGGAGGTTTTGAAATCTTTTCTACATGAATGTAGGAGGTTTTGAAATCTTTTAGGTAGTATTTTGCTACAAGATTTATTTTTTTCAGAAGAAAAAATACCAGTCTTTGTTATTCGATTAGAATCAAAAGACATCTTTTACAAAACATCAATGATTGAGCATTCAGTAATCAGCAGAGACAACAGTCAGATCCACACAATAATAGCAGAAAAAAACAGAACATTCTGCATCATCCAAGATAGAAGAATTAAAGTCTGATCTTTGTAGACTTTACTCATCATCCCCGCGTTAACAGGTCAGATATGCTGATGAAAATCGAAGGTGATCAACAATCAGATAATCCAGGAGCAAAACTTGCTAACAGAGAGGACTCAAACCAAGACAAAAAACATCAGAATAAACTCATAATGCTGATGGAAAAAAAGCTGAGAATCTCAGCAGCTAAAAAAGAACAAAGTGGCCCTCATTTATGGCCTTGCCATCCAAAAACTCAGAGAAATAACCATGGCCCAAATCCAAATTCAGGGCCCTCTTAGAAAGTCCATCCACTAGAGAGTTATGCTCCCAGAAAATGTGCTTGAAGATCACCTGAGGGGCCATGAGAAGCAAATTTCTTATATCTTTGCACCAATGCATCAGAGAAGGAACATCAAGTGTCAACGATCGATTGAGCCAAGAAATTACTATCAAAGAGTCACCATAAATCAATTGAATTGGGATGCCCATCATCTGGCTTACTCTGAGGACAGCCCAAGAAGCCAACAACTCAGCTCTAGTATTAGTACCATGACCGCCACAAATGGAGAAACAGAAGTAGTGATGTTCATGAATATAGATAACAAGTCCTGAACCACAAATATTTTTTGCTGTGGCCCCATCAAAAAAACCACAAGGGAAAGTCAAAACAGGTTTGGGACCAATATTCCGAATTTTTAAGGATTTAGAGGGAGCAGGATAAGTGTTTAAAAGACCTTCAATTCTGATAAGTAATGCTGGAAGAGCAGGTTTCCTATTTTCAAAGATGCATTTGTTGCTGTGGATCCATATATTCCAAAATATGAAGAAAGGCAGATATCTATAGGCGGCTTTGCAGAAAGGGGAATTAAACCATTGAATCAATAGGGAGGAGACAGTATCATGAGAAGGGAAGACAAACCCAAATTTTTCAGTAAAGTACGAGAAGACTCTCGAACTGATAGGGCAAGATAAAAAAAGATGGTGAATATCTTCAGAAAATCTTTCACACAAGATGCATCTGCTTGGCCCCTGAAAGCCTTTACGCTGAAGTTGGAAAGATTGATGTACAATTTAGAGTACAATTGAAGATCATGTTTTAAAGCATATGGAGACTGTAATATTTTGTTATGAAATATTGTGAATTTTTTTCATGGAACATACATGCATACATACATATAATTTATTAAATTTTAGATTTTTAAGAGATAGTTAAAATGTTTTATGGATTTGGTTTCTTTTTGCTATTCAAAATAACGGGAAAAAAGTGAGATTTTTGTTTAAAATTTAGTAATAACTATTTTAAATTAGTTAAATTGTATAAATTAATTGTTAATATTGCAAAATTAAATTAAAATATGGATGTTTAAGAGTGTCAAATCCATTTTTACATTAAAAACAACGATTCCTATAATACAAAATTATTCTTTAGAAAAAAATTATGATACAATTTTCGTAATAACAAATTTTAAAAAAATCAAAATCATAAAACATTTAGCCTCTTCATGGAGCTCATTAGAGTTTACATTTTCAATGTCCTTATAAATAATTGTGTGGCACGAGGATGCCCACTAAGGTTTACAAATTTTAGTCTTTGTAAATAACACAAACTTTACAATTTTAAGAGCTTGCAGTTACACGATTGAATGCAACCTTGAGTTAAAGCACTAAAGCCCAAGTCATTTCGAGTGGACAGTTGTGATAACTTTACCTTATCATCTCCAAAATTTGTCATGTAAATCAGCTTGGTTTATAAAGTTGTTAGCTAGGATTCCATTTATAATTTGGGGCTTGAAGAAGGCTATGAGTTAAAAACTAACTACATGCTAAGTTAGTAATAAATGTTAAATGTTTTCGACAGGTCGACTTTTAGCCTCTTTTTTCCTCTATTTTCTATGATGCTTTCATATTTTTCTAGATGCTGATAGAACTTCAATTTGGATTTTTCTTTTACTGATGATTTTGGCTTCTCTGGCCAATCTTGTTATCTGATTTTTCATCAGAGATGTATGATTTTGCAAACATGAACCATATGGTTTTTTTTAATAAAAACTATGACTTTTTTTCTTAGAAAAAAATAAATAAATGTCAAACGGTGTAGGAGATCACTCAATCTTAATGAAATATGCAACTTTGCTATGAGCATGCAAAAACATTATTCGGAGGTATGCCACGTACTAAAACGATGTGGAAAACTACATTGAGATACTCAAATATCTCAACTGCTTAAGAGAAAAAATATTTTATCCAAATCTTTAATATTCTTAAATGATAAAATGGAAACTCATAATCCATTCAATCATGTGTGTATATATATATATATATAATTAATTTATTTTCTTAAAAAGTTTGGTGGACTAGTTTCAATGGTTGAGTGTTGTAAATTGTGCGCGGAAGGTCTCGCAGTCAAATACCCTGGTGTCTATACATTGCTATATAAGGGCTTTACTTGGTGTCCCCATTGGGTTGGCTCCGTAATCAGAGAGAACGGGGTGAGGTCCCTTAGGATGCCCCCTGTGATTTTTTTTTCTTGTAGACGTAGCAACCCCACTAAAAGTTTGTGAACCACATTTGAAAAAAAAAACTATTTTCTTAAAAATAGAAAGTGTGCATTTATTCATGAATACATAAATATACATATATTTACTTTCACTAGCCATCCTTTTAACTTTGAGATAGAAGGTGTGCAATTGGTCACGTATATATAAATATTTATTTTTTCAACAATGTATATATATATATAAGATTCATGGCTCTTGAGCATGCTACATCTACAGATATAATCCAAAAGGTTTATCCAAAGGGGCCTCATTTTGCTGGCATTATTTCGATGCCTAATTTCGAAGGGCCTAAAAAATTAAACCCCAACTTGAACCTTGTGTCATCTTAATCCTAGAAAATCTAACCAAATAAGCTACCCCTCAAAACTATATATGTGTTAAATTATAACCTATCAATAATGATTCAGAATTAAAATTAATCTAAATTTAATTTATAAAAATATATGTTAAATATAGTTTTACATAAGAATCTTCAAAACTAATCATTTGAAAAGATTCGGTGTTCTCCACAAAACACTGTTATTTGTATACAAAAGAATATAAAGATTCGCCACTCTATAGAATAAAATACCATGGTGAAATTAAGATACGACAAAATGTTCCGTAAAGAGATACAACTCGATACATTTTAATATTTAAACTACCATGGTGGGATTAGAGAGAGTCCCACATACATTTCAATATTTAAATACCATGTTGGGATTTGACACAGCCTTACATGTATTTTATTTAATATTTGAATTGGCAAAATTAAAGGTTTAAATGCAAATTCCATTTTTTTTGGGGTGTTTTTAACCATTCTTTTCTTTTTATTATTGAGTGTGTTTAGCATGTTTTATTTACATGTATTACTGATTATTATACGTATATTAGTGTAAAGAAATTTAGTGGTTAAGAGAAAATTAAGACATTATAAGAAGGTTATTAATCCTAACTCGGAAGATCAGAAGTATCTCTTGGTAGTAACTAGCTTACGGAAGAAAATTAATATAACCAAGATTAGAACAAACTCTCATGAACTCCATAGTGAAGCAGGGCGTTGATCTATTCCTAAAACTCCATGGGCGGAAAGGGTTTGCCATCTGTGTGAGTCTATGAGTGTTGAGGATGAAAATCACTTTCTCTTAGGGTGTCTTGCTTACACCCACATTAGATCTGAGTTTCATAGTATTTGCTACAATACAAACCTTTATAACCTCCTAACTTGCTAAAACTATAGTGAGCTTGGAAAGTTTCTTGGCAAGCTTTTTGAGTGTTGGGATTATATAATCCTCCTTTGTCCATATATAGTCTATTTGATCATCTTGTCTAACTTAGGGAGACACTATTATTGTACTAGAGTGTGGGTAACCCATATAGAGGTTAACTGCCACTTACTACATTTTCATGCATGAGTTTATGTGCCTCTGAGACCAATCCCTACAATATAGGAGCCACTCTGACTGCCACCAACAACCTCCATCAGTTGGTTGTGGTAGGTAGGCAGTTATGTTAAGTCAACCTTCAGTTACATTCAGTTAAATCACTCTCAGTTAGTCTAGCGCTAGTTTTGCATGTTTGCATGGGGAAGTGGTGCATTTTTCCACCTACCTCATCAGTTTAACTGGTTTAACTAGTTTCGTTGATTGTCGAATTGATTTAGACATCAAGAGTTAGGCTAGTGGCTCCCATGCAGTGATTTAGACACTCTCAGTTAGCCAGTCAGTTAGGTTTAGTTGGTAGATTCGAATCTTATCCACATGATTCGAATTCTCCTTATTGTAACATTGTTGTATTACTGCTGGGATAATGAAGATTAATGTTGTAATTAACTGATCAATTCTTATCAGATTTATCTCAAATTTGTTTTGTTCAATGTACATTGTTCTTGATATTCCACTGCACAATTTTACCTTTCAATTGCTCTCATTGCTTGTCGATCAATGCTTCAATAATTTAACATGGTATCAGAGCCTTGTTCACGCTAGCAGCAAGTCTTGTCTGATCTCCATTGTACACCAGAAGCAACTAAGTTTCCACATAAATCCTGGAATGATAGCCTTGCTCCCTTTGGATTATGTTCAGAGAAGTCTATCCAGGTGTGACGGACTTTGAGAAAGTGTACATGTTGAGGTGGAAAGGCTTGAAACTAACATGATTGCGAATTGGTTTGTTTTGCAGTGATATTTTGCAGGTACAACTTCATATGGATTCGAGATTATCAATTCCTCTTCTTACTCCATTCACAAGATATTCATAATGGAAATTGAAGATGATTTCATCTCTAAAGAGATAAGGTCTCTATGAGGTATCTATTGGACTTGGTAAAAAGTCTTATGAAGATGAGAATAACTGGCTAAATGACGGTGATAGAGCTTTTGGAACGATATGTTTGGCCTTTTCTCCAAGCTTGCGCTACCTTATTGATTCTGCTGAATACCCAAAGGATCTATGGACAGAATTGGATAGAACCTTTGGCAAGCACAATGAGGATCATTATAGCAATTTGGAGAGCACACCTAGCACCACAAGAGTTCTTTCTTCAAAAGTCTCGGCCTCTATTGTCTCTAATGAAGTTGTTTAAGATGGAGAAGAAGTAGAATCTTCAAGACAGTTAATTCGAATTGAAGAAAGTC
Organism: Pseudotsuga menziesii; assembly: GCA_001517045.1. Classification (NCBI taxonomy): domain Eukaryota; kingdom Viridiplantae; phylum Streptophyta; class Pinopsida; order Pinales; family Pinaceae; genus Pseudotsuga; species Pseudotsuga menziesii. The sequence goes on along the minus strand of LPNX010397129.1, from coordinate 498,220 downwards.
TCTTTGGAGTGACTCCTTCTCCTGTTGCTCTGAAATTTTATTAGAACTCTAATATCTCATCTTCTCATATAGTTGATCCAAAAGAATATATTCGAATATCTGTTATTGAAGAAAAACTCTCCTTCCATTCTACTCAAGCATTCTCTAGTGATTCTTCTATTTTATATTATGTGCAAAGTTTTGCAATGATTGCTTCAGAAAATAAAGAGAATTCGATTTCTCTCTCTCTCTCTAATGTTGCTCCTGGTGTGTATAAAAGTGATACTTTGAATTTTTTGGAAAAAATATCAGATTTTAGGAGTGATCCATTCACTCTCGTTGATCTAGAGATTCTAGCAAATTCCTACATGATTGCTTGCACCAATACTCAGAGTTTTGTTGAAGAAGGAGAAAATTGTGCATCTGCCATCTCAGTGGAGCACTTGGAACCTTTGTTCCACACTCTTGGATCTGATATGACCTTATTTGGTTCAAGTTTTAAGTTTCAAGAGCCTCCATTCATGCTTGTAGTTGTTCTCATCAATTTTGGTGTGAAAAATCAAGTACCTCAAGTCTCTTTCAAAATAGTTGCACGGATTCGATGCTAGTTTTCTCTCATGAGTTTGTTGATATTAGTTTTTGTGAATCATTGGATATTTTAGAATATATATCATATTATGGAGCTCAAGCATTCACTCTTCATGTTCCCAGGACTTCTCTACCTTTCTACTTGATCACATGTTCATCTCCTCACAAAACTAGTAAAGATGGAGACATTATCCATTCGCCTAGACACTTGCTCCTAACACTTGGAGCTGATTTTACCTCACATGGTTCGATGTTCAAGGCTGCAACATGTAATTTGCTTGGGTTTACCTCACATGGTTTGAATTCTCGAGCACATTTTTTCTCTCGTCAGTTGACCTCAGTTGCTCTACATGGGTCCAGTTTTCATCTTGCAGTTGTCTATGTTCCTAATTCAGTTCAGCATATTCCTCTTCTTCCAAAGAGGAAAATTCCTCCAGACATAATCATTTATTTTGGAGAGGTTCACATGCACGGTCTTAGGATGTTGATGCACATAAGAACCATGATTATGCATGGCTTCTTAATAGAGTTGTAAATTGCAGCAAAATTTCATGATCCCTGCTTATTTTGAGGGGGGGGGGTTCCCATGAGGTTTTCCCCATTTCCCTTAGTTTATTATGTAGATTTTAATTCTTTTAGATTGTATGGGTGAATTTTGGCCTAGTTTCCAGGGCCCAAGTTGTCCAAGTTAGGATTAAGGGGGGATGTTGGGATTATATAATCCTCCCTTGTCCATATATAGTATTTGGTCGTCTTGTCTAACTTAGGGAGACATTATTATTGTACTAGAGTGTGGGGAACACATATAGAGGTTAACTACCACTTACTGCATGTTCATGCATGAGTTTATGTACCTCTGAGTCCAATCCCTACAATATAGGAGCCACTCTGAGTGCCACCAACAATTTCCATCAGTTGGTTGTGGTAGGTAGGCAGCTCTGTTGAGTCAGCCTTTGGTTACATTCAGTTAGATCACTCTCAGTTAGTCTAACACCAAATTTGCATGGTTGCATGGGGAATTGGCGCCTTTTTCCACCTACCTCATCAATTTGACTGGTTTAACTAGTTTAACTTATTGTTGGACTGATTTAGACATCAGGAGTTAGACTAGTGGCTCCTATGTAGTGATTTAGACACTCTCAGTTAGCAAGTCAGTCAGGTTTAGTTGGTAGATTCGAATCTTATCCACATGATTCAAATTATCCTTATTGTAACACTATTGTATTAGTGTTGGGATTATGAAGATTGATGTTATAATTAACTGATCGATTGTTATCAGATTTGTCTCGAATTTGTCTTTTCCAGCGTACAATGTTCTTGATATTCCACTACACAATTCTACCTTTCAATTGCTCTCATCTCCTATAGATCAATGGTTCAATAATTTAACATTGAGCACAGGAACAATATTTTAAAGTAAACCAAGTATTATCCTTATGAAGGTCCAATAGACCAAAGTTGGTCTTAGTGGATGTTAATCATCAGCATCATCATCATCATCATCATCATCATCATCTTATACAATATTTTTTTATAATGTTAATCTTAATGTAAAATTCAAAAACAAAGTTAATAATAATCTATTTTTAAGGTCGCCCGTGGGGGGGGCAGAGCAAGTGGTAAAGTGGAATTGTTTGTAAATGGAAGGTCTCGTGTTCAAATCCCCCCAAATTTACCCGTGCGCCATGGTTCGGGCCCTGTGGTTGCACCTAGGGTTACTGTGGTAGCGGGATTGGATCCCTGGACCCCGTGTCACGCGAGTACCATCCCATCCTCAGTTGTTGATTCCCCTAGTAAAAAAAAAACTATTTTTAAGGTCACAACTTAGCAAAACATTCAAATTGGTGTATGATATGTCATTGTTTATGGGACATGGGACTCCCTTCATGTAATTATTTGATTCTTAAAGTCTACAAAGGTGTAAATACCCTACCCCCTCCAAAATTTGGACTTGTGACCTCTTAAGCAAAATCACATGTTCTTAACCGTTAGGCCTACTCAAGTTATACATATTCTAGTTTAAAACTAAAAATAATAATGAATTTTTTTTTTAAGGCTCGTACCTGCGGAATTTTGAATCGCTGACCTTGCACAAGGAGTTCCTTAATAGTGCACCCATTCACCATATATTCGACATGGTGTGGGAAAAAAATTAATGAAAGTTGGATACTTTTTTGCTTTGGGATTTTGGAGGGAAGATTATAAACAATATGTAGAAGTTTAGTTGTGGATATGTGTGTGAGTTCTATTAAGATCGTCTGGGATGTATGTTTGATCCATGGAATATTTTTGTTGTCTAGGTACGAAGTTCTCGTTGTTTTCAACCAAAGGTCACATATTATCATTTTTTACTAGTAAATATTGCTTTCAACCAACTAAAGTTTGGTTATGTCCAATTAATTGCTTGTTATGGATATTATGGATTAAGCTTTGGCTATATCCATTTAATTACTTGATATGGATATCATGGATATTGATTAGCAATCATTACTCTTTAACTGTATATTGGTATATCAAAGTTTAACTATATCAGTGAGGAAATATAAAATGTGGAATTGCAAGCTATTAGTTTATAAGCATACCAACGTAGATCCATTTTAACTCTAAATCTATCACTTGTTGAGATGGATCAAAGCCCTTAATGTGCAAACCTTTCCTCGAGCTTTTGCACTCTATAAAGGGTTTGCACCTTGAGGTATTTTATCCCTCTTGGTGCATAATAGATCCATACTAAGATGGATCTACATTGGTTATAAAGCATGTATGTACTCATCATTGCTACGAATGTTTGCACTAGTTTCTTTTAGGGAATCTATATCATAGTCTTTGTGACTTATCAAATGCGATAGATTATCCATATCTAAAGTTTTGATAAGCTCAATCCTAACTTATGTTAGGACTTATATTATCACAGTGACTTAAGAGGTTTGTAATGGTCGTTTGCAAATTCATTGCAATGTTGTTGGTTACGATATTGCTCATAGTGTTTTTTGTGATGTCAAGTGGCGTTTAAATCATTCAAAATAAATGTATACACATATCAAATGTTTTGCACCATAATTCTTTTCAATTTAGAAGTTGTCATTGGGTTGCAAGTCTTTATGTTGATGTGTTACCATCCTCCCTCATTTTGTTACTACCACCATCAACAATCTCGCTATTGTGTGATCTCTTTAACTAGCTTTTATCTATACAATGTCCATAATAATTGGAATAGTGGTATATATCCCTATGTTAAGATTTTGTTCCACATTAATGACATATCTCAATGATGGGAATCGTCCTTGAAAGGATGTGGCAATGTCATTGGAAATGGGAGGTGAACATTGAAAACCCATTATTGTGCCTCTAGATACCCTCTAGAGGGCATTAACCCTACTTGTTTGTATTAAGTTTCTTATAATTTTGAAACAATAAAACTTAGAGCTCAAATGTAATTCCATATTAATTAAGTGTCTATATTCTCATCATGAGTCAAAAAGGATTATCATGCCCCTGTCCATCAATCTGACCAACAAAAAGGGGTGTTTACAAATTCTAGGAGACTAAAATTTTGACACATAGGCATATTACGAATTCATAAAAAATAAAATACATGTGCAGATGCATAAATGGAAAACACAAGGAAAATAAACTACATCCACACACACACACACACTTCATATATATACAATCCTATTATTCACATGCATAAAATAAAATCATTGCACATCCGAACACAAGACAATACTTATCTTTAAACAAAGAAGATCCAAGCAAATGGCTCGATAAGAACATTTTTCCACCCAACCATGGGCCCTATGTCCAACATATACTCTTCCTGCTGAGAGGCCACCTCCAAACTGGGAAATCAAGCCACTGGGATGAAGGAAACACCTACAGGCTTCTCTCACTCGACCCACAACCCATTATGCTCTCGATGCTTAACCAAATGCTCATCCAGAGCTCTACATGAATCTCACCTAGCGATGTCACTTCTTCCAGTTGCCCCACACAACACAAGCAAGGAATTCCCCTTCACTAATCCATAGTTCCCCTAGGAAATCTAACCCTTATAGTGGTTACAAATGTGTGCAGTAAGAGTGCAACATGTTGTATGTGATTGGAGAACCTCCCATAGTGTTAATTCATGGTTTCTCGAGCATTTGTGAGTAACAAAAATCAATGGGTAAAGATTCCTAGCTTGGTCAACCTCCATGATCACCTACAACCATCCTTTTTCCCCTCAAATCTACAGTTCTCATTTCTCAATTAAAATTTCTAGGTAATGCGCAGTCTAATAATTAATCAACAACAAGAGGAGAAACTCTATGTGATTTAAATTTGCAAGAGAATGGTGAGAATAAATGGTTGACTCCATAGGATATGAGAGAATGGTGAAAAGACAACTGACATAACTTTTAACCATATAAGAAATGACTTTTGACAACTGACATAACTGTGATAGTACATTCACACATTCTCCCATAACTACATGAAACTACTTTTGCCACCAACCCCACACATCCATTCAATGATTGGATTTACTAGTCAAAAGGAAGTAATTGGCTCATTTAAAACATGTGGAATAAATTGGATGAGTTCTAATGTAGACACTTAGTTATAGAAGATTTAATCTCCCATAAACCCCCTTTCCTCCTCCCCTCTAGTGCTCTTTACACAACCATTTTGGACCATAAATAGTACTTTCTGCCATAATATTGACCTAGATTTTACACCATCATGACAAGCCAACCACATGGTCCATATAGAGATATTTATATCATATATCCCTAGCCATTCACTAATCAGGCCTTGGACTTGAGCTCTGCACTTGGAATCCATAGTAGCACATTTAAATCAATTTACATAATATAATTCAATACATTATGAGGGTCAATTGAGGGTATTACAAGTCTGCACATGAAACTTAAATTTTCAATCATCACGATTCATCTATTAACAATTTCACTCATATTTTCACTTGAAAATGCAAAGGCTAAGGCTCATACATGACTAGAAGATGTTGATGGGTTAAGAAAGCCATCATTGGTCAGGGGTTGGTTTATTTTATGCAATTTATGACTCATATATTTCATAATCATTAGCCCACACAAACTTTTACAAGTGACTAATGTCGTTAACAAAAAAAACAAAGATAAAGTCTTTTTATTTTTTGTTTATTTTTAACACAAATAGGTTTTTATTTTTATTTTATAAAGAGGATGTGGTGAACCAAAGCAGCCAAAAGTTACAAAAAGGTCCAAATTTTGTTTATTTAGGTTGTATCTAGTTGAGGTAATGATCTACAACCCTTCACTAAGTGGCTACATAAAACATAGCTATAAACTTGCTTATTTCGACTACAACTATATTGGCAAACAAAAATGCCTAGAAGTAAGATACAAAAATGAAATATGGGATATCTTTAAGAGAAATAATGCTCCTTGTGGGATTCCTCCATCTGGACATCCTCTTACTCATGTTTTTCCCCCAAGCTATAACTGATCATGGTCAAGGATAGCAAGGCCTATCTGCTACATAGTGTACTGTTCTTTTACATCATCCTTTGGTGATCCATTCGAAAACATTGATTGACCTGTCACTAAGTGCATCCCTCTAGTAAGATACAAGATCAAATGTAGTGTTTATCTATCCCCTCTTCGACTCTTTCCAATCTAATATTGTTCTCATGCGTTTTGGTTTCTAATTCAACCATTTTAGCCTCTCAGTGTTCCAATTGCTTGTCTCATACCATCAACTTGCTCATGGATTCTCCTCGTAGTTTTCTTGATGTTAGATATATTGTCTATCCCATAATCCCTAAAGCAAAAGAAACTAGACATGTTGTGAGTGACAGGGGAAGCAATGTCCCCTGGTTTAAGAGCTACCCTTGGTGACTCAATCATCACCCAATATAACACCCATACTACCTTTGAGGCGTGGAAGAAGGAAACTCAGTCAAATGACATACTTGTTTCCTCTAGAAAATGGACGACATAAAAAATTAATTCAACATGTCAAGCCCCAATTTTGCTAATTTTTTTCCTGCCTATGGTAGTGCTAGAATATAAGCCATCACGAAACCTTCTTCCATGCATTTTTACTTCAAAACTTACCTCCAAGCAATATTAGGTAATCAATGATACAATAGTCACTATCTTATTGTTTGAAGAGTTAAATTTAGATTTTTGACAAGCATATTTATGAAAACCAAAGTTGGGTTCCTTCAACAAGAAATGATAAATTCACAACACTTGATTTGGAACTCGTTTTGGTATTGCCACGAATGAAGATCATTGATTCTCATACTTCCTGGTCTCTTCAACCATTTTGGCGACATGGGTTTCCTAAGTTGAAGTATTAATATGGTTTGTTGTTCATTGGTCATGTCCAGGTTGCACATGTGGAAAGAAAATGACAATCCAAAGGTTCTATTATATTTCAGTCACTTTAACATGCATTCAAATTTGGGCTTCACTCTTGAATAGACCAGGAGGAATCTCGCGAAACCGTTGAAAACCCACTTCTTAAATGGCCTCATTTATCTTGATCAAGTGCATTTTTTCATAATTTCTCAATGCTTTAGTATAAATACTTACCCGGTCATTGAAGAATTCTCTAGAATATTGTTGTAGCCAGTTTTCAAAACGTCCAAGTCAACTCAAAATAAGCCACAAGGTTTGGGGATGCATTCCTTCAATGTTGCTATCTATAATTGTCTTTGAGAATATACTCCACGGAATCAAAGCCTTTGATTATGCTCTAGATCGCAAGATTAACTAACAAGCTAAGTTTGTTGTTATCATGATCATATTGCAAATGCAAGCCTGCACCTAGCACGTGCAATCAATCAAAGTTGTGAATCAATTAGTAAAGTAGAGTGGGGGGAGTATGAGTAAGTTAGAGTAGTTTGATGTGTGTTTAATAGATGGAAACTATTGGTATGCAGAAAGATGAGTTTATGGAACTTGTGTGAGACTGCTATTAATAAAATATTGGTTCTTGTTCTATATTTCTCGTCTATTGTATTTACGTTATGCCCATTTGAGGTTGGAAGGGCCTGCCATCTCAAGTTGGTACTTTTTTTTTTTGCACTGTAAGTATTTTGAATTCATTCTGCTTTTAGAATTTAAATGGTTGAATTTACAGAGATTAAAGTTTCAATGATTTAGTTTTACTTTGAAGATTTATGAATTTGGTGCCTCAGCATTAAAATCTAGTTGTTGATTGAAAGATAGACAGAGGAATAAATTTCAGAGTTGGTTTGGCTTTATTTCCAGTGTTTATGTTCTGCTTTGAAAGAAGGATTGTTTTAGGATAAGCAAATTTGCATTCTTGGTGGAATTTGCAGCATCATTAGATCAACTCTTAATGTTCATTTGGTTTGAAGATGTTATTGGCTTGGAATAATTTTATGGAATTAAATAAGTACTAGTTAGTACCAACTCTCAAACAATCTTAAAATGGTTATATTTGTTTCACAAGGGAAGGGATCTTATTTTCTTAACAGTGTGCATTCATGAAGGGATGGATTTTAGTAAATAAAGTGACATTGGCAATTCAAGTTTCAGTTGCACGGGAAACAAAGAATTATAATATTTGGGTAGAATGAACTTTGAATTGAATTGTTGAATGTACCTTCAAAGCAATGGTGTTTATCATTAAAAATTAAATGTTTGAATAAGTTTTGAAATCAGTATGCTTGTTTCCATTGCCACTGTATGGAAGAGGATCGGTTGCAATAAGTTTGGTACTTGAACTTATTGTCTTTTGAATTAACAGAGCCTGCTTTATTTCCAGTTAGAATATAGTCAATTTATGAAGTACTAAAGATCTCTTAACCAGTTTGATAGAGAGAATTCAGTTTTCCATCCAATCTTGCATCGATAGTGTTGGTACCTCTAAGTTTACCTTCCTTGGCTAATACTTAATGTCAGCTATCAATAGTGATATATTTTGCTTGACATTTTTGGTGTCGTTGGTAAGGAGGTGCTAAAAATAAATTGGAGAGTAGATAGTGTGTTGTGGTTGCCAGGAAGTTGGGGGGAGGAGGAACAATAAGACGAGAGGTAAGAACCTCCACATCTGCTTTAGTGGGTTCCTCCAAAGCCTTGCCTTGTTGATTTGACAAATTCTTAGAATGGACCAGGTGTGAGAAACTTCATAAATTGTTTTGAATTCATATCAGTTCATATTTTCTTTGAGAAGTGTGTAAATTCAGTTTTGGAAGTGGTGTGCCACAACTTGTTTTCAAAGTGCCACAAGTCAGTTTCAGAATTTATTTGAAGTATGTGTAACACCCCGGTTTTGACCCCATGGTATTGAATTGCATATGATGTAAATATTGTATTTAATAGTGGTGTGGAGCCCAAGGCAAAGGCCCCACCATGGATTTAGTGTCTTATGTATCGGCGATTAAAATTGATGTCGATGGTTTATGTGTTAGCTAGACACGATATGCTTGAGACATCATGTAAAATGCAAATTAATGAAAATACCACAACTAGCTATGCGCCGCAACGTTAAAGAGATGGGGGCATGATTTCACAAGGAATAGGGAGGGGGAATTATTCAAACCTTTGGGCCAATGGGGAAAAACCAAATGTCAAAGGATAAACCCGTAAAGTTGTCAACCACCCTTTTTGTTTTTAATGCCTAGTCATCTAAAGTTGGTGAAGGAGGTATTGCCTTGGGATGGGAAAGGTATGGAGGTCAAATTCGAATTTGTGAAGTGACCCATTTTTGGAAAACGTGTTTTTGGCTTCTTGGGAAAGTAAATGCTTAGAAATGCCTTCCCAATCCATCATTCACCCATGTGTTTGCTTCCTCACGCGGTTGGAGATAGCTAGGGCATTCTCCCTCGCGTTTTTGTTGTTTTCTTCATTTTTCCCATGGTTGGGGAATTCAATTGGGCAATGCTCAGTGGCTAGGATCCTCTCTTGGCGTTTTTGGTTGTGGTTTTCCTCATCGTCAGGGATGGGAAATCCCATTTTTGTTTTTTTAAGTGAAATGCAACAGTGATTCACGTTTTGGGGGTTTCAAGAGGCCGTTTTTGGTCTTCCTCAGGAAGCTGAAATGGGAGGGTGTTTTCCCCTCATGATTTATGTTGTTTCCTCATTGTTCCATGCCCATAGATTCGTTTTTATGTTTCTCTGTGGTTAGGGAGCAAAGATCTCTCGATTTGGGTGTGGATGATGGTCGTTTTTGCTCCAGCAATGCTCAGGGACGTTTTTTGAGTTCAGATTTCGATTTTGGGGTTTGTGGTGGCTGAATTGCCTCCATATTGCACAAGAACATTTCCTGAAAACATATTTTCCCTTGAAAGGTTGTTTTCCCCCTCATCCATTTCGTTTCGGTTTCCCATAAACATTTTGCTCATATTCAGCAGTTGTGTGTGGTTGTGTTTTGATTAATTGGTTGGCTGTGTGTTTGATGCAAAATGTTTGCTTGGCTGAGTAAGTCCAAGAGACCCATTTGTTAAAGGGTATGGCCGTGTTTGGGTGTGATTGTTGGCTAGGATGAGTAAGTTCAAGGAACCCTTATTATATTGGCTTGTTTCCCTACTAGCCTGATAAACCCAAATGTATTTTCGGCTTGGCTGGGTTTCGATATGTATTGGCTATGTGTATGAGCATGTTGTTCCTGATTCCCTATGGAATCATGCCCAGATTGGGGTGGTAGTAATGCCGAGAGATTGATGAGCACACTGGCCTATGGTTGGGTGGAACGTTGCATCAACGCAGCCAGTTGTGGGCCAACTCCTTTTCAAGATAAGTATTCTTGTGCTTAATCTCTGCAAACTAATTGTTTAATGATTTATGATCATGATAAATGCATGAATGAAATGAATGTGTTTGCTTCCGCTATAGATTGCATTATGCATCCGTGTATGTTTTTATATTAATGCATTTTATTTTTATGTTTATGTTCATGGAGCTAGATTGCCCAATTTGACAGCGACAGTGTGTAGGTCACGTCCTCTCCATCGTCAGGATGAGGGGTGGGGACGTGACAGTATGAGTGCAAGTTTTATGGATATGTGTAAGAGAAATTTAACACTTGTGTGAATTCAGCTTCCAAGTTTTGCAAGAATTTACTTCAAGTTAGATGAATTCATTTCAGTTGTGTGATTTGCAAATTTTGCTTGATAAGAGTAGAAACCCCCCATACTAGAATAAATAATAAAGACTAGTCAAGGAACAATCAGGAGGAGTATAAGGATTGTTGGAAGAGGAGACATTGTTGCAGTGTTTCTTCCCGATCTCGAAGGATATTGAAATTGGAAAAATACTACAGTTCTCTAAGCATTATAGCCCACCTGCAAAAAAGAACAAGCAACTAGAAACTTCTTTATCAAAAGAGCAACCATTTGAAATAGTTTCTAATTATGTTTTTATTCAAGAATGGAAAATTCATATTATTTTGAATATGCATGAAATTACAAGAAAAAGAATCAATGTGACTAAAGTATGGCAGACTATATTGAGTATTGGTTTCTATCTATCATTAAGCTTTCAGATGATCTCCTTTTTCAACAATGTTTGGTACTCAATAAAAAAGATGAGTTGGTACCTCATACTCACGTAACTATCAAATTATATCTTTTGCATATGGGTATGAGTATCATTATGATTCTACTGAGGAGATGGCTACAATGGAAGTCCGATTATACTTGAATTGAGGTTTATTCCTTGCCAAGTAGGTTAGGACATTGTATATAAATAAAGTGGTGTGAATTAGTATAGTAAGTAAAAGCATAGATGCTACACTCAAAATATGGTGGTAATAAAATCTATACCAACAGAGAACAAATTCTTGTCCTTTCTCTTACACCATTTGTCTTGCTCATATTAGATTGCAGCATCCTCATAATTTTATGTCTTTAGCAACAAAATTACAAGAAGTTCCGAATTATTAGAAAAGCAGTCTTGCTTTTTGAACATAGCAACAACTATAGGGAAAATATGGCATTGGAGTTTCTACTCATAGTTGATATTCAAATAATCAAGATGGTACCAAATCATTCGAATGAACCATCTTATGGCAGTATCATTTCTCTTTCAAGTATATCCAACAGAAAGGAGCAATTAAGAGCAGGTATTTTTGAATATGCAACACAAACAACAAATTTGTAAGTTTCTCTGACTTGACTTTGTTTGGAGATGTGTTGTCAAAAATCTTTTAGTTATGCAAACATGAAATAATGACTATGTTTTATTACTTGTTCATCCTAAAGCCTTTGACCTATAGTTTCTCCATTTATTTTCATATCGATATCATTGTAATTATACCTCTTATTCTTCAAAACAGTCACACCATCTATGCTACCTATCATCATTATTACACCATCCTTACTAAGAGCAAAGCATCATTATTCATGGCCACCCATTGGTATCAGAAGGTACTAAAACTTAAAACCAAAAATAAGAAATTGGTGAAGCAATTGAAGAAAAATTGATCTTCAGGGCTAAGTATCTCCATTAAAATTGCTCAAAACCAAATGAAGTAGTGTCCTGCAATTTTGAAATTTTGCATAAGACTTGATTGCATGAGGACATGCAATAGTTTTGTTCGGGGGGGATGTCAGGCCCCAATTTTTGCTAAAATGTTTCCTATCTTTGCCTATGGTAGTACTAGAATATAATCCATCATGAAGCCTTCTTCCCTGCATTTTTACTCCAGAATTTACCTCCAAGCAATATTAGGTAATTTATGATACAATAGTCATTATATTATTGTTTGAAGAGTTAAATTTAGATTTTGACTAACATATTTACGAAAAACAAAGTTGGGTTCCTTCAACAAGTAGTGATTAATGCCCAACACTTTATTTGGCACTCATTTTGGTACTGACACGAATGAAGATCATTGATTATCATGCTTCTAGGTCTCTTCAACTGATTTGGCGACATGGGTTTTCTAATTTGAAGTAACAATATGGTATATTGTTCATGGGTTGTGTTTGGGTTGCATGTGTGGAAATCATGTCGCAATTGAAAGGTTCTATTAATATTTATGTCACTTTAATAGGCAGTCAAATTTGGGCTTCACTCCTGAACAAACCAAGAGGAAGCTCGTGAAATCGTTGAAAACCCACTTCTGAAATGGCCTCATTTACCTTGGTAGAATACGTTTTTTTAGAATTTCTCAATGATTTAGGAGAAATCATTACTTGATCAAAGCATAAATCTCTAGAATATTGTTGTAGCCAATTTTAAAAATGTCCAAGTCAGTTCAGAAGAAGCCACGAGGTTTGGGGGATGCATTCTTTCAATATTGCTATCTAAACTGTCTTTGAGAATATTCTCCACGAAATCAAAGCCTTTGATTATGATCTAGATCGTGAGATTAACTAACAAGTTGAGTTTTTTGTTATCATGATCATATTATAAAATGTAAGTGTCAGGATTATTAATCCTTCCTTGTCCAATTTGGTCATATGTCTAAATCAGGAGTCCATCCAGTCTATTTTTAGTCATTAGCACCATTGAGTCCACTTGGCCTAATTGGGGCACATGTTTTAGTTACTATAGTGTGGGGAACACTAATTGAGGCCTACCGCCACTGATTGCACTTGCATGCATCAGTTTAGGAGCCTCCTAGACCAATCCGTACAATTTAGGAGCCACTGGGAGTGCTGATACCAACCAAGGTCAGTTGAGTTGAGTTGGTGACTAGTCAAGCTAAGTTAGGAGTCTGTTACATTCAGTTCTAGTCCTCTACATTTAGTTAGCGCTAGGTTTGCATGGCTGCATGCAGGAGAGGCAGATTTATCACCCACCTCAGTCAATTAGCCTCAGTCAACACTAAATTAGACACTTGAGTTGTGTTTTAGAACTCCGATGAACTCCAGTGATGGTTTAGACAAGGTCAGTTAACCATTGAGTCCTCCGATAATGATTTAGACAAGGTCTTAGTTACCTACAGTCAAGTAGAGTGTAATCAATTCGAATTTCCTCATGTGGATTCGAATTGCTTGTGGCTATTTAGCCATTGTACTTCATTGTAATTATTATCTAATTATTTTTTTATTAACGAAAGCATTCATAGTTGCAAGCCATTTTTGCACTGTTTCATTCTTAAATTGCTAAGTAAATTATGTGATCTATTTTGTGAGTTATCTGTTTGTCTACATATCTATGTGCTCAATTTATAGTAAGCATGCACATAACACATGCAATCAATCAGAGCTGTGAATTAATTAGTAAAGTAGAGTGGGGGAAGTAGGAGTAACTTAGAGTAGTTTGTTGTGTGTTTAATAGATGAAAACTGTTGATATGCAAACATATGTGTTTATGGGACTTGTTTGAGACTGCTATTAATAAAATATTGGTTATGGTTCTATATTTCTCATCTATTGTTTTTACGTTATTCCCATTTGAGGTTGGAAGGGTTCGCCATCTCAATTTGGTACTTTTTTCTCTTCACTTTGAGTATTTTGAATTCATTTCCCTTTTAGAATTTAAATGGTTGAAGTTATAGATATTAAAGTTTCATCGATTCAATTTTACTTTGAAGATTTATCAATTTGGCGTCTCAACATTCAAATTCTAGTTGTTGATTGAAAGATAGATGAGGAATAAATTTCAGAGTTGGTTTGGCTTTATTTCCAGTGTTTATGTTCTGCTTTGAAAGAAGGATTGTTTTAGGATAAGCAAATTTGCATTATCAATAGAAGCTACAACATCATTAGATCAATTCTTAGTGTTGATTTGGTTTGAAGATGTTATTGGTTTGGAAGAATTTTATGGATTTAAATCAGTACCGGTTAGTGCCAACTCTTAAACAATCTTAAATTGGTTATATTTGTTTCATAAGGGAAGGTGTCTTATTTTCTTAACAATGTGCACTCGTGAAGGGATGGATTTTTGTTAATAAAGTGACATTGTCAGTTCAAGTTTTAGTTGTAAGGAAAACAAAGAATTATAATATATTTGAGTAGAATAAACTTTGAATTGAATTGTTGAATGTACCTTCATACCATTGGTGTCTATCATTAAAAATTAAAAGTTTGAAGATGGTTTGAAATCAATATGTTTGCTTCCATTGCTAATGTATGGAAGAGGATCAATTGCAATAAGTTTGGTACTTGAAATGATTGCCTTTTGAATTAACTGTTAGGTATAACTCCCGATTCAATTTATTCCAATGCCAATGCATATATTTATACAATAGATATGACGGTTGTGTTTCACCTTCCGCCCAGCCTTTTCGGCTTCCTAGATTTATTTATTAATTTACAATAATCCCTACGGATTATATTGTAGAGCCCCCTACTGGGTCTCCTTTAGTTTTTATTTACAGTCAAGAATTTAACTATATACATATACAGTTTATAAATCAAAATGTTGTTTTATCTATTCTAACAATTTACTGTTTAATTGTGCAGGTAGCAAGGATGATTACAACATATAATCCTTTAATATTTAATAAACAGAATTTGCCATATAAACTTTCAAAATCTAGTAAACAGAATTGGCCATAATACTGCTGGAAAAATACATGTAGATAGCTAGTAGATCCACCTTTGTTGCTGTCCTTGCTTGCCGTTTCTCCTTGCTTTTCCCTGCAGCCAAAAGTCCTTCCCAAGTTCTGAAACTCAACCAGCCCAAACTAGTTTTGCCACCCTGCCAACTGGCGAGGTCTCGCCGACCACCCAACTCCAAAGGTACCCCTTTGGACCCCCGAGCCCAAACCGAGTACAAGGCCCCCAGCTGTTGTATCCCCTCAAAATCTCCAACAAGAAACCCTTCTTTGCAGCTTTCTCTCCCAAACTCTCCAAAAAACTAAGCATAAGAATCCTCCCTTCTCCTTCCTCCTTTCCCCCTTTTATCCCCATGTTTGCCAACCTCCCCCATTACTACCCCTATCTTCATCATCAATTTTATCCAACCCCCTTCCATCTACCATTTGCCCTCAACTTGGACTTGGATTAATTTGAAATAATTTAAGTTGACTTGGACAAATTTAAATATTAAATTAATATTGCAAGGTGTTGGTTGGGTCACTTCCCAACCATAACTTTTAATTCAATTGACTTTAATCCTTTTTATTTATTAAAACATATCCTTACTCTTTTCAATATTTGACCATAAATAATAAATGTTATATATTGTTCACACTTGCACACTTCACTAATTTAATTTAATTAACAATTAATGCATGCTCATTTATTGATTAACAACCAATCATTCAACTTCAATAATTATTTATGTTTTGACTAATTAAAACTCTCTGAAACATTTAATGTACGTGCCACAATCAACAATATAAACCTTTTAAAGATCATTTACATACTTAATATTTATTTATTACCTTATCCAAATTAATTTTAATTAATCTTAATGATCATTAATGGAAATATTTACCACCTTCACTAGTCAAACCTTAATTATAGTTAAACTTAATTAACATAATTCATAATTATTTAACACTTATAAACAAGTTAATATTAGCCTTAGTAGGACTAACCAATCGACATTCACACTCAATTGACATTTATTATTCAAGTTAATAATAATATTATTAAGAGACCTTGACATTATGAACATTTATTTAAAACTTATAATCAAATTAATAGCAGTCTTATCAACACTAATTAACCCTAATCATCATTATTAACTTTAATCGACATCATTTACATTGATCAACAGTAGTTAATTATTAACGACAGTAATTAATATTAGGCGACACTAATTGACATTATTACTCAACAACATTTCATGTAATTCATAGTATGTAGGCGAGTTATGTAAGCGTAGCTACTGCTTACATTCCTCACGTAAGTACACTAAAAGTAATAATTCACATACATCAATCATAACCAAGGAACTTATTATTTATCGACACATGTTTTAGCATAGTTTACAAGTTTATGATCCATTAGTTTACTGAAATCCATGTCACGACAATTCATACATTATTGATTTACGACACATACTAATCAAGGGTTTCACACACCTACAGTTAGATCTTGTTTTCACCCCTACTTCTCGCTACATCTATCTACCTACATCATTACTAACTTCCACATCCTATCCTGTCCTCTGCTGGACTACCCTGGAATGTCAAGCCATGACCGGTTCCAGCTAGAACCCGTAAGCGGAAGTGTCGACCACATCGACCAAGCTTCCCCAGCAGGAAACCACCAGTCATCATCACACACCTTGGGGAGCGCGCCGTAGCACAGCCCTCCCATGACTCTGGGTTTCAGGGATAAACGGTGGGTAAAGCCTCCACCCCCCTAATGGAACAAGGGACTATGTCTACTCGACATAACAACAGCGTGGCACTTGTACTCGGTCTGTCATCGTATAACCCATCTGGGCGGTTGAGTTTCCTGGAACTCTACCCCACCCATGTCATAACATACATCATAATAAACAGCATAATAACCATATGAAAGTAATTAATGCATCATTCGCATACCATTTCATCATTAGAAGTCCATGTCCCCGAGGTCCTCCCACCTCGTAGGATCCAGCTATCACTTAGCAGTTTCAACCTGTAAGTTAGTCCTCGACATACAATATAGGATATCGTGCATAATCCTCGATATGTACACATATATCTCATCATAACATGACAACAATAAAATCATTCATTCGCCATGCACCTGGCATAACATTCATTATTTCAACATATATCTGTAACGGTATCCACGTACCCATCATTCAGTAATTTTCATATATTTGACATATTTAACACATG
>LPNX010397129.1:408121-466019 GCA_001517045.1 Pseudotsuga menziesii | reverse complement strand
CAAAAACAGCAGCCGTACACCCTCGATTTCTGTGCCTATTTAATGCAGACCGTACACTGTCTCGAATTCCGTACCAGCAATTTAATGCACTGTACCCTGTCTCAAGAGATTTTTGGCTAATAAGCCCTGGAAAAACCCACAAGGGGAAAACCAGTCAGAGAGAGAGAGATATTTATTATTTTCTTCAGTAAAAATATAGGACAGAAATACAGTAGAAATACAACTTATTTCCACCACAGGCTTTATCCCAAAATCTGGAAACTTGTGCCCAGCAAAAACAGCAGCCGTACACCCTCGATTTCTGTGCCTATTTAATGCAGACCGTACACTGTCTCGAATTCCGTACCAGCAATTTAATGCACTGTACCCTGTCTCGATTTGTGTGCCAGCAATTTAATGTAGGCTGTACTGCATCGAAATCTGTGCCAAATAAATGCTGATGATCCCTCGAAAACTGTGCTGTAATAAATGCAACTGTACAGCAGCAAACTGGCCGTACTCCTCCTCGAAAACTGTGCAAATAAATGCAGCCCGTACAGCAGCAAACAGGCCGTACTCTTCCTCGAAAACTGTGCAAATAAATGCAGCCCGTACAGTAATTAATGAAGGCCGTACTCTCCTCTCGATTTTTGTGCCAGCATTAATGGAACTCCTCGATTTTCGTGCCAACTAAGAATCACTCCCAGCGCTGTCTGAAAATCGTACCCTAGCTCTCAGTCTCGACCTCCTCTCTCAGCAATCTTTTTTTCTCATGAAAAATGAAAAGTAAGTTGTCCTTTTGCCTCCCTCAGCCTTTTGAATAACCCTAAGTGAGTTTCTAATCCAACGGTGGAAAAGAGATCTAATCCAGTGGATGAGAATCAATGAGAGTAAAAATCCCTTTTATTTAATTCACATAAAATAAAATTACTCACTCACTTAAATTTATCAAAAGTGACTTTATGTTTATAAAGTCTCATTAAGTGACATTTAATGTGAGGGTCACCTTTTTCCCTCTTAAAGTGACTTAGGAAAAATAAAGTCACCTAGGGAACATCTGCCTAGGTACAAAAACTAACACTCCCTCTTACCGAGGAAGGTGTTCCGTACCACTCCCAACTTATCTCTGAAGAAGACAAACTTTCCCCTCCCCAAAGACTTCGTCAAGATGTCAGCTACCTGCTCATCAGTGGATATATGCCGAAGCTCAACTGCCCCTCTCTGAACGTAGTCTCGAATGAAATGGTATCTGATCTCTATGTGCTTTGACCTGTCATAGAACACTGGATTCTCAGAGAGCTGAATGCAACTCTGATTGTCACAGTAGATCACCGTAGGCCTAAGCTCCTGATCAAATAAATCTACCAACAGCTTGCGAAGCCACAGTGCTTCACAAGTAGCCTGACTGGCTGCCATATACTCAGCCTCAGCCGAACTCAATGCAACGGACCTCTGTTTCCGGCTGAACCACGACACTGTTGCCGAGCCCAAACTGAAACAACAACCGGAAGTGCTCTTTCGATCCCACACGCAACCTGCCCAGTCTGAATCTGTAAACCCAACCAATACGACTCCATCCGAACCCCTGTAGTCCAGACCATAATCCACTGTCCCTGCAAGATATCTCAAAATGTGCTTTGCGGCTGTCCAGTGCACACTCCTAGGCTCAACCATGAACTGGCTAAGAGTGTTCACCGCAAAACACAAGTCTGGCCTGGTGTTGACCAGATACATCAACGATCCAATAAGCTGACGATATATAGTGGGATCCACCAACTTGCCCTCGGAAGCATGGAGTTGCTTCCAGTTGGTGATCATAGGTGTACTCATAGGCCTGCAGTCCTCCATCCGAAACCTCCTCAGAATATCAGCTGCATACTTTCCCTGTCCCAGGAAAATATGCCCAGGCTCCTGCCACACCTCCATCCCCAAATAATAGTGCATCAGCCCAATATCGGTCATCTCGTACTCCGATGCTAGGTCTCTCTTGCAATGTGCAATAAGACGCTCAGCACCTGTGATAAAAAGATCATCGACATACAGCAGAAGAATGAGTGGA
Source organism: Pseudotsuga menziesii (assembly GCA_001517045.1). NCBI lineage: Eukaryota > Viridiplantae > Streptophyta > Pinopsida > Pinales > Pinaceae > Pseudotsuga > Pseudotsuga menziesii. The sequence continues at coordinate 463,981 of LPNX010397129.1, read as the reverse complement.
TCTCCCCCAACCACAATGAAGTAAAGGTTGGGATCAGCCTCACTCTTCTGAAATCCCATCGATGTCAGATAAGCATCAATCCTGGAGTACCAAGCTCTGGGAGCTTGTTTTAGCCCGTACAAGGCTTTCTTCAGCCTGCACACATGAGAATCTCTCCCATGGATCTCGAATCCCTGTGGCTGCTCTAGATAAACCTCCTCCTGCAGAAGACCATTGAGAAATGCGGTCTTCACATCCATCTGGTGGATCTTCCAACCCATCTCTGCTGCTATAGAAATCATTGCCCTGATAGAGGAATAACGAGCAACTGGAGCAAAAGTCTCATCATAGTCGACTCCCTCAACCTGTGAGAACCCCCGCGCCACAAACCGAGCCTTGTACTTCTCCACACTGCCATCTGCAGCATGCTTTACCTTGTAAAGCCACCTGGAAGTCACAACTGACTTCCCCTCCGGTCTCGGTACTATCTCCCACGCATCATTCTTCATGATGGAATGGTACTCTTCCATCATGGCATCTCTCCAAACCAGATGCTGGGAAGCCTCCTCAAATGTAGATGGCTCAGAGTCACGAAGGCATGCAACAAAAGCCATATCATCCCTGACCGGCACCACACCAAGCCTATCAGGCTCCACTACTGTCCTGATCCTCTCCTGGGGCCTACCAAATGCCTCGGCTTCCTTCAAGGTCTCCCAAAGCCACTTAGGCTTCCTCTTCCTTGAAGGCTGCTCCTCCTCATCTGATGAAGTCCCGGTACCAGAAGGTCCAATACCCTGAGGACCAGTAACTGAAGAACCTGTGCCTGCTGATGCTGTAATCTGAGGACTCAAACCTGTACCTGTCCCTGAAGTACTAGCCACCTGAATCACTGATCCTGTAGATGCTGTACCTGTACCCTGTGATCCAGTCCCTCTAGAAACCTGTGGACCTGTAAGCTGTATCGAAGAAGCCTGCACCAACTGAGGTGTGGGAGCTGGTGCCTCCCCCTGCTCTAACTCTCTGGACTTCCTGAAGGCTCTCTCCTCATCAAACTTTACTTCCCGGCGGACAACAACTTTCCGCGAACAAGGTAAGTAAATCCGATAAGCCTTCGAAGTCTCATCATATCCCACAAAGATGTCTCTCTCTGCAGTGGGATCAAACTTCGTCCTCTTCTCAGAAGGGACGTGAGAGTAAGTCATCGAGCCAAATATACGAAAGTGGCTCACCTCAGGCTTCTTGCCCGAATACATCTCCTTAGGAGTCTTGCTCCCCACTGCCCTGTGAGGACTCTTGTTCTGCAGATAAACTGCAGTGCTACATGCCTCAGTTCAAAGAAAGAAAGGTAATCCCTGATCATGGAGCATCGCTCTGGCTGCCCCCACAATAGACCTGTTCTTTCTCTCAGCTACTCCATTATGCTCAGGAGTGTAAGGAACCGTCAGCTGTCTCTGAATCCCCTCCTGCCTGCAGAAAGCATCGAACTCCTTGGAGGTAAACTCACCCCCATTGTCTAATCTCAACATCCAGATCTGTCTACATGTCTGCTTCTCCACAAGGGCTTTGAACCCTTGGAAGACTCTCAACACAAGCTCGGACTTCTTGCTCCTCAAGAAGTAGATCCAGGTCTTCCTGGAGTAGTCATCTATGAAGCTGATGTAATACTCAAAGCCTGTCAAGGACCGTGAGGTCATGGGACCGCATATATCAGTATGAATAAGATCAAGCACCCCAGCAGCTCTCGTGTCACTGCTCGGAAAAACAGTCTTGGTGTACTTTCCCAAAGCACACCCTCTGCACACATCCTCCTACTCAGTGCTGAACTCTGGTAAACCTGTAACCATGCTCCTCAGCAATCTAAGAGCTGGGTGATGAAGGTGGGCCATCCTCCGATGCCAGAGCTCACAAAGCTCACTACTGCTGCTATGTGCTAAGGCACACTGTGGCTGAAACAATAGCTTGTACAGTTTTCCACACCTAACTCCAATATCCATGGCACTAGACATGCCTGTGGCCTTGGGATACACCTGTACTCTCCCATCTGAAAAGCACACCCCAAGACCCCTGTCCTCAATAGTGGAAACTGATATAAGGTTCTTTTTCAGCCCAGGGACATACAACACATCCCGCAGAGTCATGGGTCTCATAGACTCCCTCTAAAATGTGATGGTCCCCTGACCAACAGCTCTCACAACGGTGTTGTCTCCAAGGAAAACCTCCACATCTCTACATGTATCTGACAACTCTGAGAACACCTCTCGAGCTCCTGTCATGTGGCTCGAGGCTCCACTGTCAATGTACCAAGTAGAAGAGGTGGATGGACCCCCCTGATGTCCTGCCAACAAGGAATGCTCACTGTCCTGATCCATATCTATGCTGGTTGCTAAGGATACTGTCTCTCTCTCCATCTGTCCAGCATAAAGGGAAAACTCCCTCTGAAATGCAACACTAAACTCATCAACCTCTGCTGAGGCTGCAGTCTGCTGTCCCTGTCCCTTCTTCTTCTTGTTGCTTGGACACTGTGAGGCATAGTGTCCAAACGCCTGACAAGCATAGCACTTGATTTTACTCAAGTCCTTCTTCTGCCCACTCTGCTGCTGCTGCTGCTGCTTGGCCCCACCCTTCTTGGGACCCTTCTTCTTCTTACCCTTGGCTGCCAAAGCCACATCCTCATCATCAACCCCTCTCTGAGAAGTACTACCCTGTACAAGACCTCTCCTGGTCTTCTCCTGCACAAAGTCATCCCAAAGCCTCTCCCAGGTAGGGAGGTTCTCTCTGCCCACTATAGCCAGCACAAAAGCACCCCAGGACTTTGAAGCCCCATTCACTGCTGTACGTACAACCTCTGAAGGGGCTACCACCTCCCCCACTGCTGCAAGTTCATCCTTAACTGCAAAAATCCTAGTAAGGTAAGCTGTGACTCCCTCACTTCCATTCATCCTGATACTCTTGAGTTTTTCTCTGAGAACCATTTTCCTGTTCTCATTAGAACTCTCATACAGACTGATCAAGGCTGTCCACATCAAGTGTGCTCTAGCCTTGCCTGAAATGTGTGGGATAATGTGATCTTTCATCGCATCAAGAATAATTCTTCTAGCTTTGCAGTCCTTATTGAAGGCTGATAGGGCAGCTGCATCTGCAGCTGCAGGAATGGTAATAGGATTTGCTGTAGTGTTCCTCACTACATTTGGCCACAACTCATTCTCTTCTAGTAACAGCAAAATTCTGGCCTTCCACGGCACAAAATTCCCTGTCCCATCCAACCTATCCTCCAATCTAAGTCCTGTAGCCATCTCAACAACAACTCAACAAAGTGCTGTTCATTGACAGAAGTAAAATAATAAAATTTCTGAGTTCTGGAAAATTACTGTGTGTCTGCAAAAATCACTGTTTTCTGCCCCCTTTGCTCTGATACCATGTAGAAAACTGAGTTTTACTGCTTGCTGGTTTAAATGAACATTTTGTGTTTTTCACTTCAGCCGGTTTTGCATAGGCTGGAAGTTACTTAAAAAATTTGCCGAACAATTTTAAACACACAGTAAAATACTAACAGGCTGAAATAAACATTTGGACAGTCACACCATAAATTAATACTCAGAGATTTTTGGCTAATAAGCCCTGGAAAAACCCACAAGGGGAAAACCAGTCAAAGAGAGAGAGATATTTATTATTTTCTTCAGCAAAAATATAGGACAGAAATATAGTAGAAATACAACTTATCTCCACCACAGAATTTATCCCAAAATCTGGAAACTTGTGCCCAGCAAAAACAACAGCCGTACACCCTCGATTTCTGTGCCTATTTAATGCAGGCCGTACTGCATCGAAATCTGTGCCAAATAAATGCTGATGATCCCTCGAAAACTGTGCTGTAATAAATGCAACTGTACAGCAGCAAACCAGTCGTACTCCTCGAAAACTGTGCAAATAAATGCAGCCTGTACAGCAGCAAACAGGCCGTACTCTTCCTCGAAAACTGTGCAAATAAATGCAGCCCGTACAGTAATTAATGAAGGCCGTACTCTCCTCTTGATTTCTGTGCCAGCATTAATGGAACTCCTCGATTTTCGTGCCAACTAAGAATCACTCCCAGCGCTATCTGAAAATCGTACCCTAGCTCTCAGTCTCGACCTCCTCTTTCAGCAATCTTCTCTTCTCATGAAAAATGAAAAGTAAGTTGTCCTTTTGCCTCCCTCAGCGTTTTGAATAACCCTAAGTGAGTTTCTAATCCAACGGTGGAAAAGAGATCTAATCCAGTGGATGAGAATCAATGAGAGTAAAAATCCCTTTTATTTAATTCACATAAATAAAATTACTCACTCACTTAAATTTATCAAAAGTGACTTTATGTTTATAAAGTCTCATTAAGTGACATTTAATGTGAGGGTCACCTTTTTCCCTCTTAAAGTGACTTAGGCAAAATAAAGTCACCTAGGGAACAAAAACTAACAGACTGTTGCAAATGCTCTTATCCTTGGTTTAAAAGGCTATGTTTGTTTGCCTGCAAAACTTTACATGACTCTCAATTTTCACCAATTTAAATCAGAATTTGAACCTGTTGAAGATAATGGACATGAACAATACAATAAGGGGTTCTTGCCAAATGACCATGTCCTACCCCTAAGCCTCAATATCCCTTGCTACAACCATTGAACTTAATAATCTCGATACCTTAATTTTTTTATTCTCTATTAAATAATAAAAGATGCTAGTCAGGGTTGATCATGGAAACAGACTCTACATCCTAGATCAAAATAAAGTAAATAGACTGGACCTCCAGCTTCATACATCTGAACAATTTCACATTGGCATCTCGAGCCATAAACATATTTAGTGTGAAGGTGCCGTCCATAATGTAGAACTTACATTGGTAGATTATACCCTCAAGGACAACTCTTATGGTGCAAACAATGGAGGTGTGGAAGTGGTCTTTGGTATTCAATGGGTTTATTCTTTGGGTATGCATTCCACTAACTACCAAGAGAAGTTTCTCTTGTTTAAATAAAATGGTAGAGAATATACCATTAAAGCTTCACCGATATGCCATTGAAGAGCTCCAAGACTACAGACTCTAGTCACATGAATAATGTTCATCTTGGATTCATGGCTTGCTTATATTGTGCAATACCTTCAGACATCCTAAGATTTCGAGCTTCTCAAAAGTCATATATAAAATTTAAAGATTAGGCGGGTTTTGTAGCAAGGTCCTTTGTACCTGCAATGTGACAAGGGAATGTACATTTTTGATTTATAATTTTGTCAAAACACCTGGAATGCATCCCTGATCTCTTAGCCCAAATTGGACTTGTAGTAAACTATCTCCAGGTATATCTTAGGGGTGACATAGGGGGCCTGCAAAGTAACATGAGGAGGATGCGTCTAGTATAAAATGGATGGTTAAATTTTTTATTTGGTAGATGGCCCTATAGCCCTGGGGGCATTCAACTACAAAAAAACACCCTTTCTCTTTTTATGCTTTAGAGTCTAGACATAGCAATTACTTTATTGTAGTTGGCTAGGATAGTATTTTTATGATTAAGGTGGTTTGGGGTTCAAATCTTACCTTCTATTGATGCAGTGACATAATCATAAAGTGAACCCATACTTCCTTTTAATAATCGCACCTTGAAAATAATTCTAGAGGCCAAAAGGTGGGTTCTACTGTTAAATTTTGGCAATTTGATGTGTCCTTCAGATTGAGAAGTATATTTCTACATTTTTGGAGGTATGGTTTTGGACTTATATTGTGATGGATATGTATATTTTCAGTGCTTTAACAACATTCTCAATTTGGGCCCTTCTGCTTGATCTCTTAGCTTTGGGGAGACATATTTTTAAGGGGTAGCGCATGTTGTTTATGTAACCACAACATTTTTATCAGGCATAAAAAAATGTGTAAATGATCTATTTTCTATGTAAGCTCATATTTTTGTAACAATGTTCTAGTCTTAGGTCTTTATAGTATCATATTTCAATATTTGTAAAAGGCCATGTCTATGTAATAAGGGTTGTATCACTTTTATTGGTAACTTAATCTTTAAGTTATGATTTCTATCTCTTTTTGGAATAGATAGGGTTAAAGCATTATGGGAGCATGCTCTTGACCTTCCTATTTACTCTCATGAATAGAGGAGCATATTGTTGTGTTGTTCTAGGGTTTCTCTTCCTATCAAGGGTGGTTTGATGTTGCTTTGAATTGAGTTTGGTTGGGTACAGTAGCATCCACTTCCCATTTTCGAGGCATTGCGGAGTGCTATGATAGCATCATCGAGCACTTTTGCTGTTTAAAAGGTGCTGTTGCATGGAAGCTAGTTTCAGTTAAGATGAGAAACTCCCATCTGACATTGTTTCTGTCGTATTTCTTTGCATTAGGGTTGTGCTTTCTTGAAGGGATTGTTAAGTGTGTTGGTTCACAGTGAAATACTGTCAAGGGCATTTGGTAGTTATGTTGTGCATGAGGATTGAATTTGCATAATGTTGAGAACAATCACAACTTTGTGAGTTGTGTTTGAAGTTGTTCATTCAACATCAAGGTGATATTATGCACTTGGGCTTGAATGGCAGTGCTTCTCCACTTGTTTTTTTGATGGTTTGTCTGCATCAAAGCCCACTTGACTGTTTTTTCAAATTTTTTCTATTGCTCCAATCAAATTTGACTATTTTAAAATTCGTTTTAAGTCCACTGCTTTAAGTCATTACAGCCCTTGGTCTTTTTTTTTGGTTACCACGCTACCTTGTTTAGGCCCTTAGGTGCATGTTATAAGAAAAATGTTGCTAAAGTATATTCTTTTTTCATATTAATATGTGTATGTGTACATGGAATTCTTCTAGGATCGCATAGCTTCTGTATTTTTGGGGAAATCCTGCTCCTGTTCACGCTTATGCTTTGCTCTGGGCGTTTGGCAACAGAGAACAGAGCTGTCTTTTAAAAGAACAAATTGAACGTGATTATAATTTCTCTAAGTATGCCTGTTGGTTCGCAGTTGTAAATTTCATACATGCTTTTATTTCTTATATTTTTTTATGTATGCGAAAATTTGGATTTGTTTTCCTTAACATGTCAATGGATCATGTTATAGCCTTGAATTCTTTCCTCTTTATTTTTTGAGAAAATTTGTATCTAACTGTTCATTTTAAACTTGGGAAACTATTATTGTTGAAGTGTATATGGTAGCTAACATGCTCAACATTTGTATTGCCATGATTGTTAGAGTGTATTAACTTTGCTTTCACATTATTATATGGAGTGTGTGAATGCTTGTAATATTAATATCTTCCTTTAGCATGCTTTCTTTCTATTTGATTCCTTTTATTGGACCTGTAACTAAAAATGGGGGAATGTATGTCATAGTTACGATGAAATTGGATTACTAGTAGTTTGAGAATTCCTACAGTGCAGATTCTTTTGATTGAGTGGACACTTTATTAATTAAATGCATCTCTGCATTGAGTCATGTAGTTTGACTTATATTGTTTTTGTAAAATCTTCTTAAAGAAACATTGCTTTTCTCTTAGCAATTGCCAACTTGAAGAATTTTGAGCCCTGCATGATTAAACAACTAAAATCTCAGTGTCAACTGTTTGTTAGAGCAAAAGTCTCTTTTTCATTTACTATATAATAAGATTCTATTTTGTTTATTGCAGGTTGCTGGTGAATTGAGTGTTGTGAAGAAAGCTTTGAACCTTATTTCATCACGATTGAAAGGCAATCCTCCAAGGGAACGTGAACGGGAGCGGGACAGGGAGCGTGAACGGGAAAGAGAATGGGAGCGTGGTCAACCATCACCTTCACTTGCCAATGTGTACTCTCCAGATCGTCACATTCAATCAGTTGATGCTTTTTCACCACATGGAGGTCCTATCTCAAGTCATGCGCACGAAGATGGTCCTCTACCAGGTATAAGGTCATCGATGGGGTCCAGTAGCAATAGAAATTTGGCTCACACACTGGTGCCTTCAGGTTCTGGACATATGCACCATGAAGTTGTCGAATATAATGCACGAGATTATGAGCCTTCTTTTTCTGGAGAGGAGCTTGTCTTCCGAATCCTCTGTCCGAACAAGAAAATTGGTAGTGTCATTGGAAGGGCTGGTAGTGTTATCAAAAGTCTGCAAGATGACATTGGGGCCAAAATAAAAATAACTGATCCAGTTCCAGGGTCAGATGAACGGATCATCATCATATCAGCAACTGAGGTACATCATTTGTGATGCCCTAGGGCAGCTGGTTATTTTTCTGGTCCTTTTATTTGATCTGATAAATGTTTGAATTATTCCATTACAGTTTATGTTCTCCCAGTCCAGCATAAGTAGAAGCTACTCAGAGACACTGCTCGTTATTTTCTCTAGATTACTTACTGAAGTAATTTCAGATAAACTTGAGGTCTTGTTTATGTGATCTGGTTAAATGTGCATTGATGTTTGTCATTATTTTGCAGCTTGTTGATGGTCTTCTTTCATTGCATTTGTTTGATGGTGCTATACTATATTTAGTACAATCAAATTGGTTTCTATTACATTGTCAAAATTTGTTTATGGTAGCAATTTCCGTTACTACATCCATAATCTTGATAATGTCCTGGTCTGGCTGTTCTTTGCATGCTTTGTCTTGATTGAACAGTTTGACAATGATGGTATAATTGTTCAATTAAAGTTTCTCTAATCCACGTTGCATATAATTTAGTGTTTTAAACAGAAGGTCAGATAAGGTCTGTATATTCTCTAGTTGCTTATGCAAAAATTGCCATCTAATATTGCAAAAAGGAATCAACTTCTATTTTTGTTTTGTTATATATGTGATTTGCTGCTCAAGAAATGGGAATCGTTTACATTTTGAACAACTTTACTGGAGGTTACAGCATGTTATGGGGTTTTGATCGCAATCATCTGTGGATATGGAGCTTGAATGCAGTTGAAGATCAGTACATTGTCTGCCATCAGTTGAAGGACAGTTCTTTAGTAGCAGAATGACATTGCAGACAACGGTGTTGCAACATATTATTCCCTTATTTGATAGCATCCAGACCTCTGTAGTATGCACTTTAACCGAAAAGATATAGCTTGATAAAAAAATCTCACATTTCTACAACCTGTCATACAAATTGGCCTGTTGTAGGGTACTTGGCACAAGCCCACATGCTGGACATGCTCTTCTTCCTTATAGTTTACATCAGGATATTAGCCAAGATCAGTACTCATGGGGGAACCCAATGGATGCTTTCCTAGATTCATGGATGGTATCCCTAGTAAACTCATCGATGTAGACTAGTGCGACTCAACCAAGGAGTTTTGAACTAGACACCTGCTGGCATGGAACTAGCCAAATGTCAACATTGGTGACACTCGCTCGAGCTAACCCATTGGGCATAATGCCATCAATTTAACTAGGTAAGGCCTGGAAAAACTATTCATCTTTCTCATAAAGGTGGGTGGTGCATTAGTAAGGCCAGAGGGCATTACCAGGAACTCACAATGTCCTTCGCAAGGTGGTAAAGGTTGTTTTAGGCACATATGTTGATTTTTCTGAGCAGCATCGAGAGCCCTTCTCTCTTCGGAGAATCGGACCACCTGGTCCGGGACCATGGTGAAGACTCAATCCAGTGTTCAGTCACCATTTTGTTGAATGGTAGATATCTGGTCTCGGACCATGATATAGACCCAGATCTGCCCTGGGTAGACTCAACCTAGTGTTGAGTAGACATCTGGTCCGGGACCACAATGTAGACCAGTCTGGGACTGGTAGACTCAGTCTAGTTTTGAGTAGCCATTCTCTGGGAGAATGAAGACACTATAAGCCCTAGACTGGGTCTGGGCATGTGTGTTGCACTTTGACCCTTGATCTATGGGCTTGGTGTGCTTCTCCAAGGATTAGCTACCCTTGGTTAAGTTACCCTAGTACTAGATCTAGGTGTCACATAGTGTGTGAGACAAAAGCATTAATAACTCTCTTGGTTTATGATGATGCATTTTTGAAATAAAAAAGGACCATAGGTAATGACCACAGGGGCACTTGGAAAAAGGCCAAAGTCAAAAGTCAAAATAAATAAAGACTTGTTGACCACAGGAAAATGACCACAAGTTGAAGATAAATAAATAAGGACTTCTTATAAAAGTCAAAAGAAAAATAAAAGTACTTTTTTTTGGTAAAAGTGAAAGTAAAATTAGGAAAAGAATAAAAATTTTATTATTTTTATTTTTCCTAATCTTGTCCACTTACAGGTGAACAAAGGCTATAAAAGAAGATAAAATTTTCTCATTTGATACACACAAGTTCTCTCTCACAGGTGAAGCTGCTACTCTTATTTTGACGAACACTGTCTTGCCTCAGTTAGGGCCATTTTTCAAGCAAACCCTCAGCTAGGGTTTTTATCAACAGTCTTATTCTTGGGCAACTCTCTTCATTTTTTTGGACAGTGTTACATTTTTCTCAGCAGCCTCCAGATCTACTTTAGCAACCCCTCTTCTTCACAGCTGCTCCATTTTTTCTTTACGGACAGTCTGTTTAGGGCTCGGCCCTCTCTCCATTTACTTTTGGGTAGCCAACAAGACAACCCATGAGGGCTATGGGCTGCAACAGTCTGCTGTAGCAACTGTTGGCAGACCCATTAGGGCCTTGGGCTGTCAATTGACAGACCCTAGGTGCCTCAGGGAACCCGTCAACCTGCTCAGCAGGCTTTGGGCAGAAAGAAGGACAGCCGGGCAGCCAAAAGAGCAGACCGGGCAGACTGAAGGACAAATCGGGCAGGCAAAATGTCAACGGGTAGGCAGAAAGTCAACGGGCAGGAAAAACAGTCAACGGGCAGCAGTAAGGACAGCTGTATGCCAGAAATGTGCAAACTGTCAGTGACAGTCAGATCTGAGTTGGGCAGCCTATGTCTTTTCTGGGCAGGAGAGAGAAAAATCTCAGTTTGCTGAAAAAGCCCTAAATTGGTAATTTCTATGAATTCTGGAAATTGTGGTTGAAAATATCAGTCTGATATTTTACTGATAAATTTTCCTGTGATTGTGGTAAAACCCAGATTTGGGTTCGAGGAACTTTTTGAAGAATTTTCTTAAGCCATCTCATTTACGAGATGAGCTATTAATGCTTTTGGGGGTTTTGTCCTTTGAAGGTTTCCCCAGTGAAAATATTCTGTCCAAGTGTGCTGATGTGATGAATGTGTTCTTACTGTACTGCTGATCTATTTATGTTTATCTACAAATTTTAAAAGTTTATGCTAATGCTAAAAATTCAACAACATATTCTTCAGCATGAAAATTTTTGGTGTTCAAACCCAGCCTGCTTTCAAGTCAAATTTAATGAAAATTTAAGGCCCAACCCAGTTTAGATGAGTGCTGTAAATTTCTCAAAATTTTCAGACTCTGAAACACTGTATGAACATCACATTAACAGGCAGAAAATTAACCAACATTTGCACACCATGAAATTTCAGACAAGTATTTTTCAGCAAATGCCCAGGCAAAACCTAGAATGGGAAAACCTGTTTGAGAGGGAGAAATTTCACTTCTGCTAATTCAAATGTACAGCAAAATTTCTCTAAGTCAAGAACAACTTATCTCAACCAATTTATTCCAGCAGGCGACTCAACAAACAGTATACAGCTGCCTTGAAAATCGTGCAGCCACCTCGAAATTAAAAAATGTGCCAAACCAGCAGCATACAGACTATACGGTACATAACTGTACTTTCTTGATTTTTGTGCAAGAACTGTTGTTTCTTCTTGATTTTTGTGCCCATTTCTATCTTCACTCACTACCTTGAACTGTGTGACAAAATGCCTTGAAGTTTGTGTCCAAAACCCTCTGCATGGGAATGGGTGTACCAGCTGTACGGACTCGGCATTAAATGCAGCTGTATGGACTCAAACTGCTCCCAGACTTATTGGAATTCGTGCTGTGAATATTTTTGGCTGTACAGTCTCTAGGAAAGCATGCCTAGTCTTTTCCTCTCTTGCTGCGGTTTCCTTCTCTTCTCAAGAATTTGATTGGCTCTCTCAAAAAATTCATTCAAGTAAATGAATGAAATGTCTTTCCCTTGCCTTTTGTTTGGATGTTTGGGGTGAGTGAAGGGTCATCTATTCCAAGGGCCCAAAATGAATTAGATGTGTGGATGAGAATTAATGCACATTTAATTCTCATAAAAATTAATTGCACTCACTTCAATTAAATTGTTCAAAAGTCACTTTAATCACTAAAGTTGAATTAAATTCTTATCCCAAGTCATTTAATGCAAGGGTCACTTTATTTCCCCCTTTCCTAGCGACTAAGCAAAAATCATTAAGGGGAACAACTTCCAAGGTACATATTTTAACTCTCCCTCTTACTGAGGAAGTTGTTCTTCACCACCACCAACTTGTCCTTGAAGAAGACAAACTTGCTCCACCCCAAGGATTTTGTGAAAATGTCTGCTACCTTCTCATCAGTGGAAATGTACCGTAACTCAATAGCTCCTCTCTGAACATAATCTTAGATGAAATGATATTTGATCTCTATGTGCTTGGACCTGTCATGGAACACTGGATTATCAGAGAGCTGAATGCAACTTTGATTGTCACAGAAAATTAATGTTATTGGAACCGGACCAGAACCGGCAAAACCGGTTGGTCTGACTGGTTTACAGGGTTGGCCGGTCTAGCCAATAAAAAAATTGGATTTTTTTCCAAACCGGGTACGGAACCGGCTGGCCGGTCCATACTCTTCCGTACGGCTGTGGACTGGGGACTCACAGAACTCAATTTAAAAAAAAAACACAAAATAAAACCTAACCTATGCTTCTAACCTAACCCTAAGCCTATCCTAACACTATTTAAAGACCTTCCCACCCCCTACATTACTCACATTATTCATTGCTAATATTTGTGTATTAATGGTTTGGATTCATATGTATGCACATGAATATATATGTTTTTTTACAAAATATGAATATTTTATGTATTTTTTAGTCAGCCGTTTTTTTACCCATTTTTTTGCCGGTTCCGGTCCGGTTCACATTTTGGGCTTCGCCAGTTCGATGACCGGTCCGGTTCCGGTAACATTGCAGTAAATCATCGTAGGCCTAAGCTCCTAATCCATACCACAATCCACTTTCCCAACAAGGTATCTCAACACATGTTTTGCGGCTACCCAGTGCACTCTCCTAGGCTCCACTATGAACCGACTGAGAGTGTTTACCGCAAAACACAAGTCTTATCTAGTGTTGACCAGATACATCAACGAACCAATGAGATGATGATATAAAGTAGGATCCACCAACTCTCCCTCAGAAGCATAAAGCTTCCTCTAGTTGGTAATCATCAGTGTGGCCATCGACCTGCAATCCTCCATCTGGAATCTCCTCAATACATCAACTGCATACTTTCCTTGCCCCAGGAAAATATGACCAGGTTCTTGCCAAACCTCCATCCCCAAATAGTAATGCATCAACCCAATATTTGTCATCTCGTACTCGGAAGCAAGATCCCTCTTGCAAGTTGCAATGAGGCGCTCCTCCCCTGTGATAAACAAGTCATCAATAAGCAGCAAAAGAATGAGTGAATTTCCACCAACTACATTGTAGTAAAGGTTGGGATCAACCTCACTCTTCTGAAATCCCATTGACAACAAAGCATCAATCTTGGAATACCAACCTCGAGGAGCTTGTTTCATACCATACAAGACCTTTTTTAGCCTACACACATGGGAATCCCTCCCATGAACCTCAAAGCCATGAGGCTGCTCCAAATACACCTCCTCCTGTAGATGTCCATTGTGAAATGCAATCTTCACATTCATTTAGTGGATCTTCCAACCCATCTTTGTTGCTATGGAAATTATTGCTCTAATCGAGAAAATATCGGGCAACCGGTGCAAAGGTTTCATCATAATCAACTCCCTTAACCTGTGAAAACCCCCGTGCCACAAAACGAGCTTTGAACTTCTCCACACTACCATCTGCAGCGTGCTTCACCTTGTAGATCCGCATGGAAGTCACAATTGACTTCGCCTCCGGTCTTGGTACAATCTCCCATACATCGTTCTTCATGATTTAATGGTACTCTTCCAACATGGCATCTCTCCAAACATAATGATGAGAGGCCTCCACAAATGTAGATGGCTTCGAATCACGAAGAATAGCAACCAATGCCATACCCAACCTGTCTGGCATCACCACAGTCCTCATTGGTTCCTTGGGCGATCCAAAAGCCTTTGCTTCCTTCAAGGTGTCATGAAGCTATTTAGGCTTCCTCTTCCCTGAAGGAGGGTCCCAAACTGGTCTGTCCTTATTTGATGAAGTGCTAGAAGAAGATGGCCTAAAAACTTGTGAACCAGGAGCTAGTGAACCAACCATTGGTGAACCCTGCGATTTGGTAGCTACAACTGGTGAACTTGTGACCTAAGAACCAGAACCTGTCCCTGAAGTACTTGCTGGCTAAACCACTGAACCTGAAGACCTTGTGTTTGTAACCTGTGAACTTGTACTTTGAATTGATCGTGCTTGTGAAGCTGTCTGAGGTGTGGGAGTCTGCTGCTCCTCCTGCATTGACTCTCTGGACTTCCTGAAGGCCTGCTTCTCCTCAATTCTCACTTCTTGCCTCACAACAATCTTCCTCTGGGCAGGAAGATAAATTCAGAAGGCCTTCGAAGTCTCATCATGGTCCACAAAGATGCCTCTCTCTCTCTCTCTCTCTCTCTCTCTCTCTCTCTCTCTCTCCGCTTTGTCCTCCTCTTAGAAGGGACACGTGAATGAGTTAGGCATCCAAATATGCGAAAATGACTAATCTTAGGCTTCTTTCCTGTGAACATCTCTTTTGGAGTCTTGCTCCCTAAGGAATGATGGGGACTCCTGTTTTGAAGGTATACAACTGTACTACATGCCTCGACCCAAAGAAAGAACGAAAGACTCTGATCATGTAACATGGCTCTCGCTGCTACCACTATAGATCGGTTCTTCCTTTCTGCCACTCCATTATGCTCAGTTGTGTATGGTACTGTCAATTGTCTCCGTATGCCCTCCCTCCTGTCTGAAAAACTCATTGAACTCCTTGGAGGTATACTTGCCCCTGTTATCTGATCTGAGTGCTCGAATCCTCCTCTCAGTATGGTTCTCCACAAGAGCTTTAAACTCTTGGAACCTTTGCAAGACCTTGTCAGATTTCTTGCTTCTCAGGAAGTAGATCGAGGTCTTCCTGGAATAGTCATCGATGAATATCACATAGTACTCAAAACTTTTTAGAGAAATAGATGACATGGGACCACACAAATATGAATGTATTAAATCAAGCACTCAAGTTGATCTGTCATCACTGCTTGGAAAAATAGTCGTGGTGTACTTTTCCAAAACACGCCCTTTGCACACATCATTGTGCTCTGTGCTGAACTTTGGCAACCCTGTAACCATGTCTCTCAACATCCTCAAAGCTGGATGATGTAGATGAGCCATCCTCCTATGCAACAAGACACAGAGCTCACTGTTGTTGTTATGTGTCAAAGCATGCTGAGGCTGAAATAAGAGCTTTTACAACTTCCCACATCTGACTCCAATGGCATAAGATGCAGATGGTTCTACAATCTTGGGGAATACATGCACATGTCCATCTTGGAAATACACCCCAAGTCCTCTGTCCGCAATCATGGAAACTGGTATCAAGTTCTTTTCAGCCCAGTAACAAACAACACGTCCTTCAAGGTCATGGGACTCATGACTCCCTCTGAAATGTGACGGTCCCATGCACAACAACTCTGACAATTGTGCCATCCCCCACCACAGCCTCCACATCTATAGCTGCCTGTGAAAGCTCGGAGAACATCTCCCGAGCACTTGTCATGTGACTCGAGGCTCCCCTGTTAATAGACAAGTGTTGGTGGTGGATGCACTGAAGAATGTCGGGTTAACAAATAATACTCCCTCTCAATCTCTATGTGAGCGTTGGTGATGATGGAAACTCTCTCTCTTTGAACATGTCCAACGCAGAGAGAAAACTCTCTCTCGAATCTAGCTGCATACTCCTCAATCTCTGTCGAAGCTGCGGTTTGCTGCTGCTTCTTCTTTTTGTTTGGATACTGTGAGGCATAATGTCCAAACCCTTGACAAGCAAAGCACTTGACTTTGCTCAAATCCTTCTTCTGTTCAACCTACTGTTGTTGCTGGTTCTTAGCCCCACCCTGCTTGGGGCCCTTCTTGGACTTCTTTCTTTTTGCAATAAAAGCTACATTTTCTTCATCCTCCTTACTGTTTGAAGCGCTGCCCTGCACAAGACCTCTCTGGGTCTCCTCCTGCACGAAATCATCCCGGAGTCTATGAAGGCAAGTTCTCCTTAGCAACTACAGCCTCCACAAAAACAACCCAAGGCTTGGCTACCCCATTCACAGCTGTCTGCATCTAGCTCATTGCCAAAATCAAACTTCCCAATTGCTGCAAGCTTGTCTCTCACCTGAGATATCCTAGTAAGATAGGATGTCACTCTCTCTGCTTTGGCAATCTTAATACTCTTCAATTTTTCCCTAAACTCCATCTTCAGGTTCTCATTTGAGCTCTGGTATAAGCTAGTCAAAGCATCCCACATCTGATATGGACGACTTTACTTGAAATTTGTGGGACAACGTGGTTTTTAACTGCATCTAGAATGATTCTTCTAGCCATTATGTCCTTTTTGTTGAAGGTAGCAAGCGCTTGTGCATCGGTGGACATGGGAACTTGAATTGGATTAGCCTGTGTACTATGTACCACTTCACTCCACAATTCGTTTTCCTCCAATATAAGCACTATCCTAGCCTTCCATGGGATGCCATCAAGCCTATCCTCCAACCTAAGTCCGGTGTGGCATTTCAATGCAAATTCAAAATCCAACAAGGTGCTGTTCACCGACAAAAGAAGATTACTGACAGTCTGAAAATTTCAATGCACAAATCTGACCCCAAGATTTGATACCATGAAAGTTTTTGGTGTTAAAACCCAGCCCGGTTTCAAGTCAAATTTAATGAGAATTTAACGCCCAACCCAGTTTAGATGAGTGCTGTAAATTTCACAAAAATTTCAGACTTTGAAACACTGTATGAACATCACATTAACAGGCAGAAAATTAACCAGCACTTACACCATGAAATTTCAGACACAAGTATTTTTCAGCAAATGCCCAGGCAAAACCCAGAATAGGAAAATCTGTTTGAGAGATAGGAATTTTATTTCTGGTAATTCAAATGTACAGTAAAATTTCTTAAGTCAAGAACAACTTTCTCAACCGGTTTATTCCAGCAGGCTACTCAACAAACAGTATACAGCTGCCTTGAAAATTGTACAGCCACCTCGAAAAATGTGCCAAACCAGAAGTGTACAGACTATATAGTACAGAACTGTACTTCCTCGGTTTTTGTGCCAGAACTGTTGCTTCTTCTCAATTTTTGTGCCCACTGCTACCTTCACTCAATACCTCGAACTATGTGCCAAAATGTCTTGAAGTTTGTGTCCAAAAACCTCTGCCTGGGAATGAATGTACCAGCTGTACAGACTCAACATTAAATGCTGCTGTATTGACTCAGCATTAAATGCAACTGTATGGACTCCTCAAATTGCATGCCCAGACTTCTTGGAATTCGTGCTGTGAATATTCTTTCCTAAAAGGTCTCTAGGAAAGCGTGGCAATCTTTTCCAATCTTGCTGCGTTCTCCTTCTCTTCTCAAGAATTTGGATGGCTCTCTCAAAAAATTCATTCAAGTAAATGAATGAAATGCCTTTCCCTTGCCTTTTGTTTGGATGCTTGGGGTGAATGAAGGGTCATCTAATCCAAGGGCCCAAAATGAATTAGATGTGTGGATGAGAATTTTTTTGTTTGTTTGTTAAGAAATGCTCATCACTCGGGGCCAGTGCATTTCCACCATTGGCTGAGAAACCGCAACTCAGGGGCATCTAAGCCGTCAAGCAGGGGATCACACTCGGCCTAGGCCACACCAACCCTTAACATGGCTGGATTTTTGGGTGTCTCCTACCAACTAGCTCACCCCTAAGGGGTTTGAACTTGGGTCGCTTTTCTAACGATACCCACTCCTTAACCGATTGAGCTAGCAAGATTTGACAGATGTGTGGATGAGAATTAATGCACATTTATTCTCATAAAAAATAATTTCACTCACCTCACTTAAATTTATCAAAAGTCACTTTAATCACTAAAGTTGAATTAGATGGTTATCCCAAGTCATTTAGTGCAAGGGTCACTTTATTTCCCCTTTTCCTAGTGACTAAAGCAAAATCACCAAGGGGAACAACTTCCAAGGTACGAATTTAAACACAGCAATGCATATGCCTGCCTGTTTTAAATAATTAAAAGTTTAATGAGTACAGTGTGGATACCTCTTTCTCAAGTCACTTTGTTTAGGGTTCACATACATTCTTATGGTATCATCTTTTTTCACTTGTTGAAGCATTGGGGCATCAGATGGAGACATGGGGGGTAGGGGTTTGGAATCTTGGATGAACTCTAAAAGTTTCTGGACATGCCTTAATATCTACTCCTTGTCATAGCTGAGTCTTTACAACATTCAACAAGGAGGATGGGTGCCTTCTTTTAGTGCAATTGATGATCCATCTCTCAATGCAGAGACGATTTAGTTGGTGACTTATCCAGGAGGATATTTCAAAATTTCTGAAAGAAGGTCTTAAGCACGCCATCTTTGATACTCTTGCCCATTACTGGCTTCCTTTTCAAGCATGCCAAAGCATCACTCTCCCTTTTCATGAGCTTTTTATCTTGTTAAAATAACCTAAAAGAAGTATGCATATCATCTATATCCCATACACTTAAAATTTTTCCCAATTTTAGAAGGAAGGAATATCATATTTGGGATGGACGATATCATATTGATAAATCATCATAGCCAAGGATAGAATCATTCTATTTACGGTTTCATTGGAATGAACTTTCAAGACAATAGTAATTGCTTTTTTCAGTTTGTAAGTTTCTGCGGTGAGTTAGGTTGATGTAGGGTTTTTCCGGAAATTCCGCAGTAGTCATTTTTAAGTCGACGTTTCGATTCCGAATCGGGAACCATCATCAGGACAAGTAGTTAGTTGGATTAGCTGCATCTCTGGAGTAACAAATAAGCTTTTGCTAGTGAAGTTACCAAAATTTTTAAAGATCCAGTGTCGTTTCTGGGTACTCCGATCTGAGATCGGTCAGAGCATACCCCGGCAAGGAGGGGAGGGAGTTAATTAATTAAACGGGTGAGTGTTGCAAGTTTTATTAACTTAGTTAATTAAAACTCTCCGACAAAGAGCACTCTTGATCCACCTTATGGTGAGATTCAAGAGATTTTGGTTCCTTTTAAGATTGACAATTATGGAGAAAGATACCAAAATGCAATTAATAAAGTCTAATCTAGCAATTAGTAGCTATACTTAATGAACAACTAGCAATTAGTAGAAATGAAAACTAAGTCTAATCAATAAAACTAAGCTAAGTGCTTTTAAGTTGAGACTATGCTAAGAAACATAAAAAGGAAAACAAGACACACTTCCCCCAAATAGGGGAAGTAGAAAAGATGGGAGGCTTGCTCCCACTTAGCCCTTTTATTAATTTTTTTTTTACAATGCTTTGTTATGCTTAGCTTCTTCTTGAATGAGCAGATGGTGAGAAAGGGAAGAAAGAGAAAGGAGATGTTTTAGTCTTTTTGCTTTTGCTTTCTTTTAGCCTTTGGGCTCTCCTTCACCTGCCTGAAACTAAGAGCTCTGTGGCTTTTCTTGATAATGCTTGGATTCTTTGATGCTTGAAATTTCCGGAAGTTGTCTTTACTTCAGGAGGAGAGGATGCATCTGAGCTCGAACTCCTACTTGATTGGATGAAGTGATTTGCACAAATTCAACTCAACACTTGCCAAAAGATGGATTAGATCATGTATGTTTCATCAATTAAAATGTAAAAGAGCATATCATATAATTGAATAATCAATGCTACTTTCAATTCCTAAGAGCAAAATCATAAAAGATTAAATTGAAACTTCAAATAATCGATCTTACGTGCTTACAGAAGCCTTCTAAAGCATGAATCATTAACCAACATAAGCATGAAAAGAAAGAATTGAAACATTATCACCTCATTTGCCAAGCATTCATCCACATTTAACAAACCATGTAAGCCTCCAAAGCCTTAAAATTTATTTCACGGTTGCATAAAGCAACAAGCATTACAGAGTTTGAACAGAGTTTCTCTACACAAAATTCATCCGAATAGAGCTAAAGAAGCCTCTATTTATACAATAAAAGAAGAACCCAAAACCCAAAAACCAGAAAACCAGACCTAATTGGACCGGCCACCACTGAAAGACCAGACCTAAAGAAGATGAGCTGGGAATGAGGGGAGGGGAGGCCTCCACCTAGGCAAGGTGTCCCCATTCTAACCCTAAGCAGCGAAAAACAAGCCCAGATTCATCCCACTCGTGTGAGGGCGCATCTGCTGGAGAGAGAAGGCGTGAGCATGAAAGGAGGTGTGATCTGGTAGGTAAAGCCACATCTTAGGTATGGAGGAGCCATTGCTAGGTCTGGAGAGGCGACTGCCGGTGTAATCTTCAGTCTTTACCTCGATAAAATCATCAAACCAATGAGTGCTCTCCATCTCATCAAATTCGGGAGTTTAGTCGGAGATGACAAATCTGTTAACTGAATATAACTTTATTGCTCACTGAATGCTGACTGAAGTTGAGTTATGACAACTCCAATCATCATAAATGCCCATTGAGATGTCATTTAGCCTTTTATTTCACTGAATTTGGATTAATTTGGAGAGTTTTAATTTTCTTCAAAATAATCATTTTTTAATAAAAACTCCATTTTTTCCCCAAAAATGATTTTTTTGAGAAAATGAGCATTATGTGTTTGATCGATGATTTGAAAGTTGGATCTGACTAACTGGCTGATCAAGAATGATTTTTGGCTTAAGGTTAGAGCATTCAATCGCTGAAAACGGGGTCTGGATGACTAACTTATTACAAACGAGATTTTTCCTATTAATTTATGGAAAAATTAATAAAAAAAACTTAGGGAAATAATTAAAAAATTAAAAATAAAAATTTTGACGTGTCTGGTAAAATGTTTTCTGAGGGTCCTAGTGACTTAGGACATGACCATAGTCTATTTTAATAATGTCTAGTAGGTTTATATATACTCAGTTGGGCTTTAATAACCCCCCAAGGCCCATAATTCAAAATCGGGCATTCCAGCTTTGGAGGAAGCGGGAGAAAACCTCGTCAATTATACTCGGCTATAGGCAAAGCATAATTGTCAAGTGCAAAAAACTCCATGGAATACCTTAGTTGAAATTCTAAGTCTTAGGAGACCGAACCACTCAAAACACCCTACTAGCACATTTTATTACAAACCCTGCGGGGCCATGGTCAAAATTATTCAAACAAAAAACTGACTAGCCAAAACTGGCTAGACACAAAGGCGGATCAACTGATTCACTGGAATCAAACATTTATCATGTTTGTCAACTGGCGGCTCCTCAACTAATCCAACTAAGTGCAAAATTAGTGGGTAACAACTAGAACACCTTTCACCACTTTGGAGGTAATTTTGAGTGAAAAACTTAAATAATTAAAATCTCTAAAAAGGAATTTTAATTATCCAAGTGAGAAAACACTCGATGAAAGCACTTCCCTAATGATCTAGTCTTAGGTGATTAAGCTACAAAAAACTAGACCTTCATGTTGACATATTCTTACAAAATCCCCCGCAGGGGTGCAGAAATTTCATAGAGTAGAATTGAAGAAGAGCTACCTCGCTTGATATAATCATTAAATACTTCATTCTTATCTTCAAGGCACATCCAACGTGTGCATGGTACATCGTTGTTCACCTAGTTGGTTTTGGTGGTCAACAAAACTCATAGGGTAGGCTAGGGAGACAATGCAATTCATCAACAACCACCACCAATTTTAGGCAAAATTTTGAGAATACTGCATACTGGAGTTGTTGAAAGTTGTTGAGACAAGATACGTTTCAAAATTCATCATGTTGCTTTGCCTTATTGAGTTTAAGCAACTATTGATTTCTATGGTGGTGAGTCAACTTTGGGTTGAGTGGATTTAGGTAGATTCAAAGTGGGGAACTATGGTGTGCAAATTGTGTCTTGATGACAAGTGGTGGAGCAAGATAGACGTTTTGCTCAAGTTCACTTCACATGGTTTTGATCTTCTTCGAAGTGCCACTATGGACAAACCTTTTTGGGGAGAGGTTTATAATGGCATGGATACCATAGTTGAGAAAATTGTGGACATTATTTCATAGGAGTCTTCTCATCTTTTATTTGTTGATGCTCATTTTCCTAATTTTGTGATTAAAATCATCGTTGATAGGTGGAACCACTTCTACATTCCATTGCACCCTTTAGCACATGTCCTGAATTCAAGATATTATGATGAAGACCTCATTGCTCAAAGTAATGGGAAGAGGAATGGACCATATAATGATGGGAAGTTGGTGAAAGGAGTGAAAAAAGCCCTTATGAGAATGTTATCAGCTCATCTACACAGGGAGGTGAAGGAGGAATTTGCTAGTTTTGCTATTTGATTGTATGATTATTTAGACATATCGGCTTTGGATGAGAGGAGTACCATTAGTAAAACATGTGTATTAAAAAATTTAGAATTTAGAAAAACTAGAAGAGATTTCAAAAATAGGGAAAACATAGCCATTGATATTTCTGTAATATCATCATTCAAACACCATTAAAATTCCTACATTGCAAACAATACAAGTAGGAAACTGAAATTTGTCTTTATATATAAGACAAGTAGTTTAAGGCCTATCACATTCATAGAAAAATATATTATGTGTCAAGATCATCAAGTACTACATCATCATACATCTGATCACCACAAATGCCGTAGTTCTCACTCTGAAAAGTTGTCACAAAACGTGAAGAAAATGGTTTAACTTGAAGTACCTTGTGCTTGTGAAGGCAAGTCAAGATTGTCCAAGGCAAGTCAAGGTTGTTCTCAGGATTCATGTCTTATTCCTTTGAATATTATGAGATAGTGTCCATTGGATTTGATTACGAGAAAATGGTGGTTGTTAACAATCATGATGCCATGGAAAGTGTTGTGTTAGGAGCCCTCAAAGGAGAAGTTGGTTAGAGCCATGGAAAGTGTTATCATAGAGAGAGGTTGTCTGTTGAGGGATGTTCTAGAGGAATTCTAGCTGCAGTGCTGCCATCATCATAAGGGTGTCCACAAAGAAGTGCGGAAGCATGCATGTAGGAGGTTGGACGAATCAAAGATTAAGAGTGAAACTGTCTTTGTGAAAGATATGTTGCTTGAGATATAGCGGAAAAAGAAGGTCAAAATGGGTACCCATATGAGAGGATAGTTCATCGAATTGAGATGCTATTGGTGTAAGAAAAGAATGTTGTTGTTGTCGAATAGACAATCGAGTGAATAGTGTGAATTGATGCTATTGAGTCATTGATGGTATGGAATGGTGATCACCACATTAGAAAACCTCCAAAGAAAGAGTTGTAGTTGTCGAAGGATTTGAGAGGGAAATGGAGAGTTGAACGAGTGTGAATAGAAGGAGATTGAGAAGAGTCAAGAGATGCCACCATCGGTTTTGTTAAAATATAAAGGTCATCTAGACTATAGACTTAGACATACTGTTCCTTTATGTTTAGTTGTTGTATTCAAGTACATATAAGTCATTTTAGGGCTTGTACAATTAGGGATTGAGCAGCTAGGGTTATGTCATCACATTATTACAAAAAGAAGGTTGTTTTCTTCATTTCATAATCGAAGAACCATTTTCTCTCTTTCAATTGTCTCTTTGTGATCTTGGTTTCTTTGTGTTTGCTTTTTGTAATATGGTATTAGAACCATGGTGAGAGGAAGTAGAAGCGAAGCAAGAGAAGGGCCTAGGGACTGCCAAGTTCATACGGACCAAGGGACTTTGTTTGAAACACATTGAGAAGCCGAAGGGGTTTTGGACCAACTGAAACTTGTTATTGTCTTTCTGGTTTCGAAAGACCAGCATTATTCTTTTGCTTGATTTAAACCTTGGTTCAATTTCTTCAGAGAGAATAAGTTTTCTTATGATTTAATAATAATAATAATAATAATAATAACAATAATATATTTTTAAGGTCACAG
Organism: Pseudotsuga menziesii; assembly: GCA_001517045.1. Classification (NCBI taxonomy): domain Eukaryota; kingdom Viridiplantae; phylum Streptophyta; class Pinopsida; order Pinales; family Pinaceae; genus Pseudotsuga; species Pseudotsuga menziesii. The sequence continues at coordinate 439,897 of LPNX010397129.1, read as the reverse complement.
CCAAGCCGAAACCAATTTGGTGTTTGAGACCCCCTTGTTTGTGGGACAAGGGACCCTCTTTGCGCAGTGATGTAACGGCTAAAGTCTACAGTGGTGTACATACTACCCTCCTTCGGATTTAAATATTCTTTTGGCTTAAATCGGAGACTAAAATTAGGGAAAAAAGAGAAGTAGTAAGTTTGATTTGTAAGGTTTCAGTTAGAGTTTTTGGGCAATTGTTATTTTCAGCTGTATGATTGTATGGATAAACCATACAATTGTATGAACATGCTATACGTGTAGTTTCGTACGAGTTGTACATAACCCTTACTGCATGCCATACATTTTATGGGCTTTGTTTATTAGCTTCAGATTTCTAAAAGTTTTGGTGTAATTTTTGTTTTTAGTAATTTCTGCAATTTTAGAGTATGTGCTTTGTTTATCAGCCTCAGATCTCTGAAAGTTTCGTCGTAATTTCTGTTTTCAGTAATTTCTGCAATTTTAGAGGGAGTTTTCTATTTTTCAGCAGTTTCTTGGTAGATTAGTGGCAGATCTATGCATTTAAAAAAATTTCTCTAGTTTTGATAGAAATTTGACTAAGTAGTGATGGCTTCAACAGTTTGGGAGAAAACACTTGGTTTTCTAGGCAACATTTTAGCAGATTAGTCTTTATTTCAACACTTTTATCTGCAAAAGTATTTAACAAAATGGCTAGTTTGTTTGATATCATGTTGGAGGGTAACCAATTTTTTTTTGGTAAAAATTATAATACCTGGAAACAAGTTATGTTAGCCATTTTTGAGTATAGGTGTTTGGATTAGCTTGTGCGTTGGGGAAGGAATCTTGACTGACGGCAACCGACAAATACCAGGATAGGTATGATGAGTGAAATAGAGAAGTGGTATTGCTCATAAAGCTATCTATGATTGATGCGATACTTCCAAAAGTGCAGGATGATGGCACTATGAAGCATGCTTTAACCATTTGGAAACACTTGAAAGGTTTGCATGACATCTCAACCAAAGGTAGAGCCTTTCCTTGGAAAATATATTGTTTTCTATAGATGAATGAGAATGAATCTTTGGATGAACAATTGGTAAAAAATAAGGATATTAGAGAACAATTGAATGCCATTGAGTGAAAGATGGAAGAAGACATGGTGGCAATTACTCAAGAGTTTACTAGTAGCAGCATTTGAACATTGTAATGAAACACTTAATATTACCTCCGCTGACAAAGACCTGAAGTTTGATGAGCTATGCACAAAGCGTTTGCAACAAGACAGGTGGAAAACATAGGGCTATAGTGAAAATATAGCAGTGAGTTTAGAAGTAGCTTGGCAACAATCCTCAAAGGTAAGTGTAATGTCCCTTTTTGGAAATTTTGGAGAAATGCACAAATTGGGCAAAATTCTAGCTTAACTAGTCATGACTCTAGAGGGTTCCAACTTTCACCAAATGGTCCTGAATTTTAAAGGATAAGATACTGTGAGTCTGAAAACATCCAAAGGTGTTTTATGGATACTTTTTATCAGACTTTAGACCTCTGCAAACTTGTTTGGGGCTAATGACAAAAAGACCAAAATTACTACGAAATTGTGTTCAAATTCCCCCAAGGGTGATGGCCAAACTAGCTCTCCAAATCAAGTACGACCCTCCCAAATTTAAGAACAGAGTATTGGGACTGATATAATACCTCAGGGACTGTAATTAGACATGGTGATTAGTTCTGCAAATTGGTTATAGAGTTCCACATTTGTTTGATAAGTTTCAGTGAAATTGCTTATGGGGAAATTGCATAACTAGCTCGATTTTGACATAGGAAAGGTAGAGTATATGGTTCTGAGAGTAATATGAAACATGGTGGTAATTTATGGAATACAAATGTCTTCCCAAACAACATAAAACTCAAAGGAAAACCCTCCTACAAATTTGATACAATACTTCTCCAAGATTGAAGCCAAAGTCATGGAAACTAGTGATTCAATGGCATGGGAATGCAAGAGTGTCACATATGGATTTTGACCCATGGAGCACAGGGAAATGAAAGTACAGAGTAACAAATCATATATTTTTTGTCATAACATCATCGAAATCATATAATATCCCTCATACAAATCTGATACAAGGTTCCTTCAAGATTGAAGCCAAAGCCATGGAAACTAGTGACCCAATGGCAGGGGAATGCAAGCTTTTCACACATGAGTTTCTTGGATTTCGACCCACAGAGGATATGGACATGAAATTACAGAGCAATACATCATATATGGCTGTCACAACATCCTCAAACTCATAGAATATCTCTCATACAAATCTGGTATAAAACTACTTCAAGATTGAAGCCAAAATCCGTGAAGACTAGTGATACAAGGGCATGAGTATGCAAGCTTTTCATACATGTATTTTTGATATTTAGACTTACAGAGCATGTGGACATAATATTACAGAGCCATACATCATATATTGCTTCCCCATAATCATAAAACTCATATAAATGTCCTCATACAAATCTAATATAAAGCTACTTCAATATTGAAGCCAAATCCATGAAAACTAGTCATTCAAGAGCATGGGGAATGCAAGCCTTTCATACATGTATTTTGGAGATTTCGACTTACAGAGCATATGGAGATGATATTACAGAGCCATACATCATAAATCAAAGCTCGGTCATCAACTATCCTTAGCAAGGCGCAATAATCACCCCAACAAGTGCGCGATCAAATGTGAGTGTGGGGAAATGTGAGTGTGGGGAAATGGAGAAGATGGAATGAGAGAATGGGGAGATAGATGAGAATTTGACTGTATGGACCTTCAACCTGCAAATAAACTCCTTCAATAAGCTCCCATGAGAGGTCTGAATGGCCTCTCCATCAACCAACTTGGAAAGGAATCTAACTCCCTCGAAATTGGTTCACAAGCAGGGAGAGCGAACACTCACCGTGCAATGGATAGGCAAAAGCTCTCCAAAATGCCAAAGGCCAATTAACAAATGATCAAAAGCTATTCTCCTTCCTCATGACATCCTTTTATTAACTTCATGATGCCTCGTAAGGTCGAATTTCCCTCCATGAGCTTCCTCCAACTCATCTTAGTGGTTTAGTAACTCTCATGACACTTGTCTTCCTCTTCATGCTCCAATTCTTTTCCCAATTCGAATGGCTACCTCTAACTCTCAAATTCGACCTTTTGGTGGCTATTTTTAGTCTTGACATGTCAAAGTTTTTATATGTCAGCAATCAGGTCTGAATTTGTCATACTTGTCATAGAATCTTCCATCATTTGTTGTCATAGAGTGCATAGAATCTCCTTCCAAGTGGCACACCATATCTTCTAATCTCTTCCTTGTCCATGGGAGTTACCGTCTTTTACCGATTCGACTTCCTTGGCTCATTATATGATATTTGACACTGCATTACCATCCAATAATGTTACATTACCCATGTGTTCGAATTTGGATGAATATCATGCCAAGTGTGCGGGGTCATCTCAAAGTTTTTGGTTTAGTTGTATATGCATGGGTCCCCAACGAACAATGAACCAAACTAGATCCTAAAAGCAAGAAGTTGGTGCTCATAGGCTACAACAACACTCACAAAGCATATAAGTTAGTTGATGTGGATATTGTCAAAGTAAGCTTTAGTTGAGATATTGTGGTTGAGAATGCAGAGCTATTCCAGACATGTGTTTGGATCTATTTTTTTTGAGAATGAGGAGGTTTTAACTAGCATCTCAAGTAGGATGCTTGGACAAACTCAATCTGAAGGGAGGGGATTTTGAGGAGTGTCTAGAAACTCTATTCATTGTTGTAGGTATCCAAAATCAACTAAATGATAGTATTGATGTGAAAGAAGAGGAAGCTAAGAAGAGACCAAAATGGTGGCACAACACAATTGGAGATGTTCGACTAGATGAAACGAGGGTAGTAGGAAGACCAAGAAGAGGGAAGAAATTTGATACAATCAGATATGCCTTGATGGCTAACATTTGAGACTTATATAAACCTTAGGATAATGATGAGTCCAGAGAAAGACTAGAATGAGAGAAGGCCATGTAAACCGAACATGAGATTGATGAAAAATTCAGACACGGGTTCGTACAGAGCTACCCCTCCATGGTTGCAAATGGGTGTATAAATTTAAGTACGAAGTGATGGGCATTTCAGTGAAAGGACGTGTTAATGCAATTAAAAAATTTCACTTTCTTTCTAGAAGGTTCCTTGGATCTCAACTCCAGAACTTTCTACCCTAGGGATATTGTGAATTAAAGTACAAAACAACAATGAAAGAAGTACAATAATTTACTTTTGAACAACCCTAAATAACTTAACAATCAAGGAGAAAAGACACCAACCAATGAGATAAGTTTTAAGTGCTTCTAGGGCAACTTGTCAGTCAATATTCAGATCTAAGAATGTACTTTTACAACACAAATTACAATAGTAGTATTATAGTAGTAAAATCAACCCATTTATCTTCTAGATATGTCAAATCACTTAACAATGTGCCCTTTTACTTATGTCCAATCAGATAGATCATAAAAAGATGCAAAAAGCAAAATATGAAGAACACATGTAACTCAAAATCAAATATGAAATTGACACAAGATATATATGGTTGGAAACTTATTATATTGGCTCAATGATGAAGTACATACCATAGCCTCCTCTCAAGCTATAAAATCCTGCAATTTGACCTAGGTAGGGTAAATCATCAATGACCCCCTTTCCTCTTCTTCACAAGTCCACCCTAGAGTTTTCTCCCAAACCCTCATCTCCAATCTCCAAGGGTAAAACCCTAATCTTACAACTCCAATATGCTCTAGGAAACTCCAAAGAGACCAACAAACCCTAGCGCCCAAGAGAGAGAGAGAGAGAAACAAGTACAAGTGAAGACCTATTGAGAGAGGGTAAGTGCGCTCCTTTCCTAGATCACATCTCTATACAAAATTGAGAAAGGATGCACACACTAGTCATATGAATGAAAGACTCTCTCCTTCCTCTATTTATATCAGAGGGAAGGGAGGTCAACGATATTTTTTGGGCACAAGCCCTTACCAGAAACCTAAATGAGCCTTTGTAGGTCACATAAGTGAGATGCTCGCTCTGGAGTACAAGTGTCATGCTCCAGTGATGGTGTTGTGCACAATAAGCACTTCGAGGCGATGTAGCTACGAAAGTGACAGTGATATAGTTTCTTATTGTGGCGAAAGAAAGAGTGATTTCTGTAAGAGAATTGCTTTTCATCGCCTTCTTACCAACAATTTATGATCTTTGATCCTATACTAACAATCGGTATAGCCTAGTGTTCCACCATGTTTCCGGGACGCAGGAGTGTGGGAGCGGGTAAATGCACATTGGAGACGTGTAGAGACACCCCCAAAATTTGGAGAAATTTAGGGGGCTGGGGGAGCAACGGGGCATCTATATACATATTTACAAAAATATAAGTATTTTATAATATATTAACCTAACACAAATATTTTTATATAATAAATAACATTAATATGTTTATATATAATACTTCATAACATTTAATATTTAAAAAAAAATTAATATATATTATATAAAAAACATGTAATAACTAAATTATTTAATATATATACTTATAAACTACTGAAAATGTATTTAATATATTTAACTTATAACATATAAACTGCCTATCCATACAATCACAATTTAATAAATAAAATGTTAGAATTTTATAATTTAAGCAATATGATCTTAGGATCTTAACTAAGAGAATAACAAGCACAACAATCAATCACAAGAGACAATGAGCACAAAGATTTTCCTCGGGGAAACCATAAAGGAGAAAACCTTGCAACTTCCTCAAAGATAGAATAAGCACCAATGGCAGCAATAAAACTCAAAGACAGAAAAGATGATATCCACCAGTTGTTCAGTGTGAGTGACTGTGTGATAAATTGAGAGGCTCACTCTCTATTTATACTAGTTTCCGACTTGACATTAACTCACCAGGGCCAACTTCTCTAGGAGAGTCTAATAACCCTAGTGCCCCACAGTTGCGGGGACTTTAACCCTTGATCAATAAGGAGGGTTATACTCTATGACTTTACATGACTTGGTTACATTACTGATTCTCCCGATAGGAACATCGGGGTATGACATGACTTGATTACATTAATGATACTCCCGATAGGAACATTGGGGTACAATACATAAGGTATACAAATGAATACATTCCGAAGTTACAAATACATCAACACTCCCTCTTAACTAGGAAGGTATTCTTTCGACTCAATTCATCAGCACAAGTCTTCGTCACTGGATCATCTCTGGATCATCACTGGATCATCATCAAGTCTGGATCATCACTGGATCATCATTGGATCATCTTCGAGTTTGGATCATCACTGGATCATAATCGAGTTTGGATCATCACTGGATCATCTTGGGTCATCATTGTCGCTGCTTTCGCTATCTCGAACATATGGTGCTATCTCTCAATTCTACTCGTCATTGGAAGTTCTATAGAGCCAACCCTTTTTCATGCTGGTTGTAGGCCTAGCCTCCATGTAGTTCTTCATCTTCTTTAGCACTTATATTTGAACATGGGAGGAACACATCCAAGAACCATGTTAGAAAGGCCCGCCCAACACTTACATCTGACCATGGGAGGAACACATCCACCACCATGTCAGAAAGGCACGCACAACACTCACATCTGACCATGGGAGGAACACATCCACCACCATGTCAGAAAGGCACGCACAACACTCACATCTGACCATGGGAGGAACACATCCAAGAACCATGTCAGAAAGGCCCAACACTTACATCCGACCATGGGAGGAACACATCCAAGAACCATGTCGGAAAGGCCCAACACTTACATTCACCAGCATGATAGGACACACCTACTATCATCTGTGAAAGGGCCCAACACTTACAACCATCAGCATGATATGACACACCTACTATCATCTGTGGAAGGGCCCAACACTTACAACCAGTGGCATGGTAGGACACAACTACTAACATCCATGGAAGGGCTCTACACTTACAATTAGTGGCATGGTAGGACACAACTACTACCATCCATGGAAGGGCTCTGCACTTACAGCCAGTGGCATGGTAGGACACAACTACTACCATCCATGGAAGGGCTCTGCACTTACAACTGACCATGGAAGAAACCAATCCTACCACCATGCCAGAAGGGCTCTGCACTCACATCTGACCATGGAAGGATCCAATCCTACCATGTCAGAAGGGCTCACGGACTCATCACTTTCCTTTGGAGGGAATCTCAATCTGGAGAACACCAAGCTTCTCCCTGAAGTACTCGAACTTCACTCTGGCTAATGGCTTGGTCAACACATTAGCTATCTGCTCGTCCGTCGCAACATACAGGAGCTTCACTGCTCCTCTTTGCACCATATCCCTGATATAATGATATTTGATCTCGATATGCTTCGACTTATTATGGAACACTGGGTTCTCTGCCAACTTCACACAACTCTAGTTGTCGCAATATATACAAGTAGCATCCAACTGGAGATCAAACAAATCAGATAGTAGCTTCCTCAGCCACACTGCCTCGCAACTAGCCGAACAAGCTGCAACATACTCTGCTTTGGCTGTACTCAATGCCATGCAGGATTGCTTCCTGCTAAACCAAGAGATCACACCTGATCCCATCTTGAAGCAACATCTCGAAGTGCTCTTCCTATCAATGGCATTGCCTACGCAATCTGAATCCACATAGCCTTCCAGGTTAATCTTTTGATTCGCCTCATACTTGAGCCCATAATCAACTGTACCCTTCAGGTACCTCAGAATATGCTTTGCAGCAATTAGGTCAACATGTCTTGGATTTGTCAGGAACTGGCTCAATGTGTTCATAGCAAAGCAGATATTTGGTCTCGTATTCGTCAGGTACATCAAGGACCCAATCATCTAACGATACATTGTAGCATCAACTGTCTCTGATGAAACATCACTCAATAGCTTCAGGTTTGATGCCAAAGGTGTGGTCATGGCCTTGCAGTCCATCATCCCAAACCTCTTTAGGATCTCTATTGAATACTTCCCTTGTCCCAGGGAAATTCCATCCGCATTCTGTCGCACCTCCATGCCTAGAAAGTAATGCATCATACCCAAGTCCTTCATTTCGAACTCAGCAGCAAGCTTCCTCTTCATGTCAGCAATCAACCAATCCTCACCTGTTACAAACAGGTCATCTACTTATAGTAAGAGTATCACTGGGTTCCCTTCTTCAACCTTGTAAAGGTTGGGATTTGCTTTACTTTTGGTAAAGCCCAAACTAGTCAGGAAGCTGTCAATTCTGTCGTACCATGTCCTGGGTTTCTGTTTTAAATCATACAAGGCTTTCTTCAATTTACACACATGAGTCTCCTTGTCATGTGTCTCAAAGCCGAGTGGCTGCTCCACATACACTTCCTCTTCTACTACACCATTCAAGAAAGTTGTTTTGGCATCCATCTGGTGTATCTTCCATTTCATCACTGCAGCCAGAGCAAGTACTGATCTGATGGAAGTGTATTTGGCTATAGTTGCAAAAGTCTCTTCATAATCTATTCCTTCTTTTTCGGGGAAGCCACGAGCCACAAATTTTGCTTTATATTTCTCTATTCTATCGTCTGCAGCATGCTTGATCTTGTAGATCCAGTTGGAAGTCACAACAGACTTCCCTTCTGGTCTTGGAACAACATCCCAGACATTATTCTTCATGATCGACTGATACTCTTCGATCATAGCATCCCTCCATTCTTTCTTCTCTGCCTCTTCTTCATAGTTGGAAGGTTCTTTATCAATGATGTCATATAATAGGGCTACATATCCGGAGTAGAACCTAGTTCTCTTCCTTTCTCTGTGTATTTATTCTGGAGCCCCATATCTTTCTGTACCTTGGATAACCTCTCGTACCCATGCAGGTTTCCTCTTGTGAGGATTCTTCTCCTGGGGTGGATCTATAGGTTCCTGAGGTTCTTCCATTTCTCGATCTTCTTCTGGATTTGCTTTGTTTATAGTTGTATTAGGGATTCTAGGTGCTTCTGTTTCTTCAGAGTCTTCAACAGGTATTTTTTTGGATTTATAGTAAGCTGAGTCTTTGTCAAATGTTACGACTCTGCTGATGTCGATCTTCTTGAATCCTGGAAAGTATATTCTGTAAGCCTTCGAGCTTTCACTATATCCCACGAATATACCCTTCTTGTTGATGAAATTGTCATTGATGCCAACATGGACTTGCAGTGGCCCTGCGGGATGTCATTGATGCCACCAAGTCCCACCTGTAGTGCCTTGATCCCTTACAACGTGGGTTTGTGCCTTGAAGCACCTTGTACCCAGTTGACAAGGTCCTTGTACCCACAAGCTTGGATCTTGAAGCCACCATCTTGCTGAAGACATTGAGGAACCTGGAAATGGTCTTGAAGCCTTGATGGACGTTGGAGAAACCCTAGATGGGTTAGAGAAGCATTAATTACCCTTTCTGTGGTCATTCATGCTATGATGATGTCATGGTACCCCAGGAGAAACCAAGCTACCCCACAAGTGATATCATGCTGGATCATGTGGTTGAGGCGGTTAAAGAAGACCATGAAGCCCCTTTCTTGATGAAGAAGCTCTTGAAACCCTTGGAGAAGTCTTGGTTGACATGAAGAAGCCTTTGGACCCACATTTGTTGGGTTAATGGTCCTTGAACCCTTGAAGGAGATAATATGGTTACACCCTTGCATGTGATGGTTTGGGTCTTGAACCCACAAACCATGGTGGATTGAATGTGTATGGAAGCCCTAGTGGCTTAATGGCACCCTTTTGATGGGAATGTATGGAGGACACCCTTACTTATGGTAAGGAGTGGTTGTGGAACAAATAAAATGACAAAACGTTTTGACCTCATGGTGACCATTAAAATGGTAAAGTTATGTGTCAACACAAAATAAAAATAATTCAAGTAGAAGTTGGCTCAGTCAATTTTTTTAATAAAAATTAAATTAAAAATAAAAATTATTTTTTATTACATGTCGGCTCAATGAAAAACCAGTATTAATAACCCATCCAAACTTCATTTTATACACACAAAATTTTCGGATTAGCTCTGCAATTTCGGAGGTCAGACTGAGGCAATTTCAGAGGTTTGACTGAGGCAGCATGCACTGTGATTTTCGGATGGTTGACTGAGGTAGCAGTAGGAGCAGTCAACGAATTATTTTTGCAGCAGTCAAATTTAATTGGAGCAGTTTGGAATTTTTTCATATACAGACCCGAGATTGCAGTAGCATTGTGAAGTGTTTACAGTGGATTGTGACAACCACAAGTCAGACTTCAGTCAAGTTTTTAAAGAGTTTCTCTCTTTCTCTGATTTTTGGTGACCTCAGTGCCAAAAGGTCTGATCCATGTGAAGGAAGCCAAAGATACTAGGAGGAAGTTTGAACCAAGTGTATACTCTTTCATACTTGCCAAAATTTGGTGGTGACCAGCAAAGTTTTGGATAAAATTCAGAGCTTGATTTTGCACAGAGACATAAAACTCGGAGCAGTCAAGCACTTCAACAGTCCCGAAGTTGGATGCATGAGACAACAACATAACATACAGTCAACAATGATGAATGGATCCCTTTCTGCATAGTGGTAAAGTATGAAAGGTAAGACAACATTTCATGGGGTAAAATAGTCCAAGTTTGTGATGTCCTTCACCATACACAGTCCTATTTTGTGGTAATTAAAGTAATGGTCATTGCTACAATGATTTTTGATAAGACCAAGTCATTTCATTTGGGTCTTCTTCCATAAAAAGTTTGAAGTTCATTACAGTCATACTCAGGCCAAGAATGAGTTTTGACATGCACTTATACACAATGATATGATACTCTTTATTGATTATGCTTACAAGTAGTAAGAGTTTATACTTGGCATGAGTCTTTCACATGCTCATTCAGCTCGAGCTTGATTGGTGATGTCTGCGTTTTGAAGTTTTTCACAATCAAGGTATGAGTTTTGACATGCACTTCTTGCGAAGTATACGGTACAATAATAAGAGCATACAGTAAAGAATTGATTAAGTAATTTGAAGTGGCTTCCACAGTCCACAGTTCACAGTGCACACAGTTGACTGTGTTGGATTATACACACAGTGCAAGTTTGATGACCTTTTACAAGGTATGTATTGTGAAGAGTGATGTGCAAATGTGAAGTACACAATACAGTATTGAAGTGTGCATTTTGTCCTAAAAGCACACACAGCTCTTATGATGAGTGACATGGTATGAACAGTACATTGAGCAGAGATGACAAAGTGAAGTATTGATTGCAACACATCTATGGTAAGTTGCTAAGCAAAGGTAAGATCAGTAAAACGATGTTATACATGGTAAAGTTTTGATACACAAGGATATACAAATGTGTATTGCAATGATGAACAGTTCTTGAAGTAATGTGCTCAGTGGTATGCAAGAAATGTTTGTGAATGTGTGCAAGAATGACTATGATAGAATTCTCGAATTAGAACAAAGATGATTGACAAGAGACTGGGCAGTTATAGACCCACTCATAAACATTAGTTGCTTGAGTACTGGGTTGTTGAAGAATTGTTTTTGAAAAGAAGTTGGATGGAAGGCAATTGATTAAGGATGCAGATTGATGTACTTGATGGACAGTTTGAAGAAATATGTGGATAAACAGAATGCTAATGAACATGGACATGTGACAGAGATTGATGGTGTATGATGACAGTCCTTTGAAGCATGTACACAGCCCTAGTTCTATGTTGCTGCCCTCTCTCAAACTGAACCTTTGATGCTTGAACAAGTGATGGAGTCTTCCACAAACTGACAGAGCTTTGATGGTAGTAATGCCCTTGGAGTCTGATGCAGTATAAACAAGTCTACAGTATTGACAAGCATAGTTTTGAGTAAGGTATGATGATGTACTCTTCTTGCAAACCCATTTAGATTGAAGTCATCTATAGAAGATGTAATACTCAACCAGGTGATCCTTGAATACTGAGGTAAGTCCTATGGTGATGATGATATGTTGATATCATGCACTGTATGATGATGAAGTTTCATACCTTGAAGTGATGTTGAAAGTCTGCTATAGTATGCATAGTTGAAGTCTGATTAAGATGATATAGGCCCTATGATGATGATGATGAGCTTGATGCTTGAACAACATAAGAGCAGACTAGATGATGGGTAGACCCTTGTGCTTGACATGAACCTTGAATAGTACAGTTGATGATCAGTGATAGCAGCTTGACAATGATTGCTATGATGTGACAATGAAGAAGAAGATGAGAGTGATGAGCAGAACAAGATGAGCAGTAGCAGAACCGATTGAAGAAACATATGATGTTGATTTAACAGTGAGCTTTAATTGTAAAAGCAAGCTTGTCTTGCATTTGAGGTTAGGATAGCTCAAACCCTTCTTAGCAGGGTCTAAGAAAACCAGGCAGGGTCCTGGATGAAGAATAGGTGCTCTTTGTACCGGTAGGTGCTGATTTTACCTTACGGTTGTAGCCGGACGAAAACTAATACAAAAATATTACAAAACTATATGGTGTTCTTTTGTGTTACGGTTCTTGATGATTCAAATGCTTATGATATGTGAATGATGAAGTGAAAGATGTTTATGAAATGATTATGAGATTGGCAGAATAATGGAATGATGAATTGGTAGTTAATTGTGACAAGTTAAGAAAAGTTGTAAAATTAGCTTTACATTGATTCACCCCCCCCCTCAGTGTCTAACACTTTCACTATATCCCACGAATATACCCTTCTTCCCTGAAGGATCTAACTTTGTTCTCTTTTCTTTAGGAACATGTATGTACACTGGACAGCCAAATATTCTAAGATGACCGACTTCTGGTTTCTTGCCGGATAAGACTTTTTTCAGGTGTCTTGTTCTCGAGTACTCTATGTGGAGTACGGTTTTGTACATACACAACTGTCCTGGTAGCTTCTGCTCATAGATGCATAGGAAGATCTTGATCATGAAGCATTGCTCTTGCTGCTTCCATGATTGTTCTATTCTTCCTTTCTGCAACCCCATTCTGTTATGGATTATATGGAGTGGTCAACTCCCTCTTAATCCCTGAATCTCTGCATAATTCTTTGAATTCATTTGATGTGAATTCTTCACCATTATCTGATCGAAATATCTTGATTTTCTTCTCTGTGTGGTTTTCGATCAAGGCTTTGAATTCCTTGAACTTGCTAGAATAACAAAAATGTTGATGGAGGAGAAAAGAAACATAATGTAAAATGTATAAGTAATAAATATGAAGAAGATGGTTTACAATAATAATTGCCCCGGTATTTTATACCTTAAGTGGGGAAGAGAGGTGACTTTTCAAGTCACCTCTTAGTTTAATTACAAACATTTACTAAAATTAACCTAGCTTAATATTTAAATTTAACATTTGTAACATTGCCTTCTCCTTTTAAATTGCTTTGTCCTCAAAGCAGGGTAAAGATGGGTGTTGCTGAACGAATTTCTCTGTTTCCCATGATGCATCTTCTTCTGGGCAATTCTTCCATTTAATGAGGTATTCCTTGATCATTCTAGTGCGTAATCTTCGTTCTCTGATGTTGATGATAGCTTCTGGTTCTAAGATTAGTTTCCCTTCTTCATCTAGAGTGGGGAGTGTTGTTTGAACTGATTGTTGTTGACCCAAAAACTTTTTAAGATTTGATACATGGAAGATGTTGTGAATTCGACTTGTCTCTGGTAACTTTAGCTCGTATGCTACGTTGCTAATCTTTCGTATAATTTGGTATGGACCATAGAATTTAGGTGCTAATTTGTTCTTTCCTTCTTGTTTTAGTGATAATTGTTTGTATGGTTGAAGTCTTATGAATACCCAATCTGCTAATTCAAACTCTCTCTCGGTTCGATGCTGGTTTGCTTGCTGTTTCATACGATTTTGTGCCATAGTTAAATTATCCTTGAGTGTTTGCATAATTCGTTGGTTGTCTCCTAGTTGATCTTTTACGGCGGATACTTTTGTGCTTCCTTGCATGATTTCTTTCCATCGGGGTGGTTCATAACTATATAATGCTTGAAAAGGAGTCCTCTTTGTTGAGGTGTGATATGTAGCGTTATACCACCATTCCGCGAGATGTAGGCATTGTAACCATTTGTTCTGTTTATCTGTGACAAAACTACGGAGGTAGGTTTCAAGACACTTGTTGACCACTTCGGTTTGCCCATCGGTTTGTGGATGATATGCTGAGCTCATATTAAGAGTGATCCTTGTTTGCTTGCAGAATTCCTTCCAAAAATTGCTTGTGAATTTGGCGTCTTTGTCGCTAACTATAATTTTTGGGAAACCATGTAATTTGTAAATATTTTTACAAAACACTTCAGCGATTTGTTTAGCGGAGTCCGTTTTCTTTATGCCCATGAAATGTGCATATTTTGTTAGTCGATTTACTACCACAAGAATTTTATCCTTACCCTTTGATTTGGGTAACCCTTCAATAAAATCCATAGAAATTTCCTCCCACTTTTGCTTTGGAATATGCAATGGGTGGAGTAGCCCTGGAGTCATGATATTTTCGCTTTTATTCCTTTGACATGTGTCGCATTCGGCTACATATTTTTGAATGTCTTTATGCATTCCTTTCCAATAAAACGACTGTATGGCATTGTAATATGTTTTGAAAAAACCTACATGTCCGACAGCAGGTGAATCATGAGATTCTATCATTACCTTAGTTTTAAACCTTGATGTTGGGTTTAAATAGATCCTTCCTTTGTACCACAAGATGTCATTTCGCCACTCAATTTTTGAACCTCTATTTGGGTCTTTGATTAAGGTGCACGTGTTTGGATCTTTAGCGTATTCTCTTCGTATTTCGTCCATCCATTCTGGAATAACGATTGAAATTGCATATGTCTGGACTTCATCCTTTCTAGATAGAGCATCAGCGACTAAATGGTCTTTCCCTCTTTTATGTAATATCTCCATATCAAAGGTAGCGATTTTTTCAATCCACTTTTGTTGTTTTGTTGACAATGTTTTTTGTTGGAGGAGGTATTGAAGACTGTTATGGTCTGTTCTTATCAGTATTTTGCTCCCTAGAAGGTATTGTCGCCATTTTGTTAAGGCATGTATAATGGCCAACATCTCTTTATCATAAGTGGACTTCAAACTTTCTCTCTTGTTGAGCTTCATACTTTCGAATGCTATTGGGTGCCCTTCTTGCATCAAAACTGCTCCTAATCCAAACCCTGATGCGTCACACTCTACTACAGAGGGTTTTGTGAAGTCTGGCGTGGCTAATACTGGAGTTGAAGAAATCATGCATTTTAATGTTTCAAAACATTTTTCTGCTTCACTATTCCATTGGAAGGAATTTTTCTTCAATAAATTTGTGAGAGGGGTGGTTTTATGGGCATAATTCTTTACAAATCTTCGATAGTATCCTGTTAGGCCTAGAAATGCCCTTAGTTTCGATATGTTATCAGGTTTGGGCCATTCCATGATTGCCTTGATTTTACTTGGATCAACCTGGACACCTTCCTTTGATATTTTGTGACCTAGGTAGTCCACTTCTTCTTTTCCTTAGACCTCTTCGCGTAGAATTTGTTTTCTTCCAAAATGGTAAGTACTTGACTTAAGTGTTCCAAATGCTCCTTCCATGTTATGCTATATATGAGAATGTCATCAAAAAACACTAGTACGAATTTCCTTGAGAATGGCTGGAACAATTCGTTCATTGCAGCTTGAAACGTAGCTGGAGCGTTAATCAACCCGGAGGGCATTACTTTGAACTCATAATGGCCTTCATGAGTGCAAAAAGCAGTTTTAGCTATGTCTTCTACTCTAACTTTGATTTGGTAATAACCAGATCGGAGATCCAACTTTGAAAAGTACTTAGCCCCATGAAGTTCATCCAACAACTCATCGATGAATGGGATCGGAAATTTATTTTTGATAGTTATTTTGTTCAGTCCTCTGTAATCTATGCACAGCTTGAATGACCCATCCTTCTTTCGTACTAGCACTTTTAGAGCTGCATAGGGGCTTCTGCTTTTTGAAATGACGCCACACTTCAGAAGATCCTGAGTTAACCTCTCGATTTCTGTTTTATGGTGATGCGGGTATCTGTATGGTTTGCTACTTGCAGGTTTTGTCCCTGGTTCTATTTCGATTATGTGTTCAATCTTTCTGTTTGGTGGAAGCTCCATGGGTAGTTCTTGAAACACCTTGTGGTGTTTTTTAATCAGCTCTTTTATCTCTGGTTGTTTATCCATGTCTCCTTCACACGTTAGAAGCTCCATTTCTTGGGCATTGAAGTATGTATGCTGGTGCGCCTTTCTGAAGTAGTTTTTCCATCTGATGTGATGCAACTAACTGTGTCGGAGGTGGTTGGAACTCGTATAATTTGTGTGTCTTCCCGAATGACTGGAATTCAATAAAATGCTCTTGGTGATTTGCGGATTATGTACCCAAGGTTTGTAACCATTGTATTCCTAATACTGCATCGACTCCTCCTAGTGGTACCGCAAAAAAATCTGATTCTAAGTTATATTCTTGCATTTGTAACTTGACTTTGTGACATTTTCCCACATTGTCAATCTTCTTGCCATTTGCTACCATAACCTTCATGTTAGTTACTGGACGAACAAATAAGTTAAATATTTTAGCAAGGTTGGCATTAACGAAGTTATGGCTGCTGCCAAAGTCGATGAGAACTGTGACGTTATTATTTTTTATATGTCCTTTAATCTTCAATGTTTGCGGTTGGGAGATTCCGGTAATAGCGGCTAATGATATTTTTGGGGTGTCGTCCTCGATTTCTGTTTGGTAGTCTGGTTGACTATCTGCCTCGTTCTCAAATGGTTCTTCGACTTACAACTCTGCTTCTTCTGCTTCACATGCATACAATTTCTTTTGTAAGCACTGGTGCTTAGGATCCCATTTGTCTCCACAGAACTTACATTTCCCTT
Organism: Pseudotsuga menziesii; assembly: GCA_001517045.1. NCBI lineage: Eukaryota > Viridiplantae > Streptophyta > Pinopsida > Pinales > Pinaceae > Pseudotsuga > Pseudotsuga menziesii. Next base: position 422,975 of record LPNX010397129.1, on the reverse strand, counting down.
CCTTTATTCTCTGGGCCTCTAAACTGGGCTTCGTTCCTTCCCTGAGTTGTGGTGGTGTATATCTTGGATTTCCTGTGTATGTTGATTGGAAAGGCTTCCTTTTGGAGTCGTCTTTGTCAAAATGTGTATGAACAGATTTCTTGAATTTTTTTTCAATAATCCTGGCTTTGCGTTGTGCTTCCTCCAAGGTAGAGATGTTATGTAACTCTAGTTCATCACAGATGTGCTGTTTAAGACTGTGTATGTAGGTCTGTAATCGTTGGTCATCGGTTAATTCTGGGACTCGAGTTGACAATGCTTCCCACTCACAGGTGTACTCATCGACACTGTTTTTTTGTTGTAATTTTGTGAGTTTGGAAAAAAAATCTTTTTCTTCAACGCCCCGGAATCTTTTGATGAGGTCATTCCTGAAACTAGCCCAGTTGTGAGAACATATTCTTGTAGTGTTCTTCCACCATAAGTACCAATTGTAAGCGTTTCCTTCTAGATGCATGGAGGCATATTTAATTTTCTCGCCTTTGTAATGGATGTTGTGGAGGTCTAGGTATTCCTCGGCTTTGTTAATCCATGCTATGCATTGTCGTTCGTCCCCGTCGTATTTGGGTAACTAGACTTTCACCCGCATTTGGCGTCCTTGTGTATATGAGTTTGAGGCAGTGTTACAAAAATCGCCTATTTCTCGGCAACATCACGATATATTGCGACTTCTCCTCCTCGGCGATATTATCGGGAAACATCGCTGCGATTTTTTCGACGATATTTAAAGGAAAAAAACGCGTTAAAATCGCGATTTTTTAGTAAAAATCGAGAGTCGATCAAGCAAGGGCGTCGGGGTCAACGAAACACTTGATTTTTTTTTGGTTTTTTGTATCTTACCGGATCTGCCGGCCCTCGGGCATGGATTTGCGGAGCTCTAAATGAGATATCGATCCCAGCAAAATTTAATTGCTGCTCGAATGAACACCATTTCGGTCTCTCTCCGATGATTCCTACTTTAATTAAATCTGTTGGATGTCGGGGCATATCCATTGGGTAAAGCCCACCATGGTTGCACATTCATGTTCATCGATTCCTTCACTCGGCTGTGACTCGTTGGGAGCCCTTCGCACAGATGGACGGAATGAATGGTCAACAAGTTGAGCCCTTCAAAAATAATTTATAACTTAAGTCTTTACAAATTATTTATTTAAAAATTTATATATTATACATTAAAGTTGAAAGTTGTATATTTAAAATTTTAAATATTATACATTAAGGGTGTAAAGTTATATATCTCAAAGTTAAAGGTGTTATAATTAAAAGTTATATATTTAAAAATTTATATATTATACATTAAGGAGTTGTATATTTGAAAATTAAAGTTGAAAGTTATATTCAAGCTATATCTGAAAGTTAAAAAGTTATATTTTAAAGTTAAAGTTAAGGTTATTAAAGTTTTTATAATCTTGGTATTATAATTTATTTATTAAAATTATAAATTATAATTTATTTATATTTATTATTTATATAATGTTTTTGTTATTAAAATAATAAAATCTAACATATGGATTAATTTTTTGTCATGTTTCATTGCCTTAAAGCTTGATAGTGGTGTCACTAAACATTATTTAATAAAAGTCATCATTATATTTAAAAATGTATATAGTTTTTAATTTTTATGTAAGTTTTAATTTTAGAATTTTTAAAAATTATATTTATTATTTGTACTTGTCATTTCCTCGTTGTAGATCCTGGCTTTTTAAAAATAAGGTGGATTTGTATAACTTAGGTTTATTTGATGTTCTTGTTGCTTTAGAAGTTTAGATTCTAGAAAATTGAAAAAAAATGAATATTTTTGTATTTTTTAAGTTTGCCGATATATTGTCGATGTTTGTCGACATTTTTGCTGATAAATCTGATAATGTCTTTTTGGACTCTCGACGATATATTCGCCGACACGATATTTGTAACATTGGTTTGAGGACGACATGTTGAATAGAGGATCTGGTTGCTCCGGTGTTCTTGGAGAGTTTGGATGCGGGTCATTAGATATTTGTAATTTGTCCAAGATGGCGGTTAAAACTGCCTGATTTTTCTTTTGGTCTTCTTGTAGAGTGAGGAAGGTATTCTCCATTCGTGACGTGATTTGTGTCCAAGTCGATGTCAAATTGTCACTCGTTTGTTTGATCTTTGCCTGGAGTTCCTCGTAGTTCTTGTTAATCTTCTCATTGATTTGGTCGAACCGAGCGTCCATTGATCTTGTGATTGGAATTTTCTTGGCGCTAAATGTGGATTTGTTTTTGTTTGCGATATGATGCCAACCTGCCATGATTCTTTTTATTTATTTATTTTTATTATTATCTTTTTTTTTAAATTTTTTTAAATAATAATAATAATAATAATAATAACAATAATTATTATAATTTAGTTTTTTTTTTAAATTAATAAAATTAATTATTAATAAAGATTATTAATATTAAGGTATTAATATTGAAAAAATTAAAACGACCGTGGATGGTGGTCGTGTTAGGGAAGCTGAACGACGGGGTAAGGCAAGTTGATGGAGGCAACGTAAGGGAGCATGCAGATAGGGAGCACGCAGAGTTAGGGAGAAACGACGTCGGTGGAAAGGAGGCAGGACGCCGGAGGAAGGCAGTGACGCCGGAGGGAGGACGCGGGGGCAGGAAAATAGCGTGCGGAAGAAGCAGAACGTGGAGAGGTGGGACGTGGACGAGTGTGGAGAGGGAGTAGCGTTGGGGAAGAGAGAGGAGTGGAGCGGAGAGTAGGCTGGAGGCTTTGTGGGCGGTGTGGTGTGGCAGATGTGTGGAGTGACGGCAGAGGATAAATAAAGTGCAGCGTGAGCGTGTGGATGGTAAAGAGGAGGTGGTGCAGCGGAGGTGAGATGGTGGTGGATTGGTGCCGAGAGCCGAGAGGCTCTGATATCAATGGAATAATAGAAATGTTGATGGAGGAGAAAAGAAACGTAATGTAAAATGTATAAGTAATAAATATGAAGAAGATGGTTTATAATAATAATTGCCCCGGTATTTTATACCTTAAGTGGGGAAGAGAGGTGACTTTTCAAGTCACCTCTTAGTTTAATTACAAACATTTACTAAAATTAACCTAGCTTAATATTTAAATTTAACATTTGTAACACTTGTTGAATACTTCATCCTTGCTTTTCAAGAAGGATATCCATCTCTTCCTAGAAAAATCATCAATGAAAGAAACATAGTATACATACCCGCTTAATGAACTGGATGACATCGGACCGCATACATCGGAGTGAATGATTTCCAATATTCCTTTTGCTTTGTTTTCGCTACTTGGAAATGTCTTCTTTGTGTTCTTTCCTTTCGCACGTCCTTTGCAAACACCTTCATGTTTTACCTGTATTTCTGGAAGACCTTCAACAACTTTGCTTGCAAGTGGTTGGCCCTTCATGGACCAAAGGTTGTTCTGGTTGGCCCTTCAATTTGTATAGTCCCCCTTCTTGTTCTCCAATCACTACTGCATCATCTATAGTCTTTCCTTTTGGCCACATAAGGACTTGGCCATCTATAAATGCAACCCTTATGCCTTCTATCCAATGCCGAGATGGAGAGAAGGTTCTTCTTTAGTCCTGGTACAAATAGGACATCCTTCATCTTCATAGGCTTTCCCGAATCTAGCTTATAGGAGGATTCATCGCTACCTTTTATGGGATACTGGTAGTCATCCCCAAGTTTTACTTTGTGGGGTGATTCATGTTCGGATAATTTCATAAAGGACTCCTTGAATGCCGTCATGTGTTTGGAAGCCCCACTATCAATGAGCCAATCATTGCTTCCATGTGTAACAATGCTTGTGAGGGCAGAAATCAGAACATATTCTTCTTCACTAGAAGAATCTTCACTTTCTTCTTTAACTTCTTTTTGGGAGGTTCATCATCCTTTGCAGTGTGAGCATGATGTCTTTTCTTGCTTCCCTTCTTCTTGTGACAGCCATTTTTGTTTCTAGGACATTCTCTATCATAGTGTCCTTTCTCGTCACATGTATAGCATCTGATTTTAGATAAATCTTTGTAAGATCTTCTAAGATTATTTTTCTGGTGAGAGTGCTTACCTTTATGATAGTTTGTTCTGCTTCTCTTGGAGTGTACTGTGAGAGCTTGATCTTCCCTTCCCATATTTTATTCTCGAGCTACTATCCGAGCTTCTTCCTGTGAGCATTCCTCCCACAGTCTACTAAACTTGACTAGCTTCTTTTTGGCACAAATCCCTTGAATGAAAGAGTCCCATGACCTAGGGAGACCATTCAAGGTGGTCATCACAATTTCTCCATTCTCTACTTCTTCATCTACTGCTTCAAGTTGTTCCTTGATCTGAGAGACCTCTGTAAAGTATGACTGTATGGTATTTGCATTCTGGATCTTTACATTCTTCAATTGATTTCTCAGAGTCATCTTCCGATTTATGTTCTTCCCTTCAAATAACTTGGTCAGGGCATCAAACATCTCTTTAGGTGTCTTTAGGGAGGACACCTGTAGTATGAGGTGATCCTTGATTGAATCAACAATAATCCTTTTGGCCATGATCAAGTTCTTCTTGTGTAAGGCCTTAGCCTCATCTCTCTCTGGAACTGGAACCTCTTCGCTTATGTAGGAGTCCAATTCATTTTCTTCCAGGACCAGGGAGATCCTATACTTCCAGGCTCGGAAGTTATTAGCTCCCTCAAGCTGTTCATCAAGCTTGGTGTGATGAGACATCTTAACAGAGAAGCTCAAATGGAAATACAAAAGATTTAGATCTTACCAGTTTGAGAAGCTGGAAGCTGGATCTGGAGTGATCTTTTGTAGTGTTGGTTTTCTGGTTCTAGGGCAGATTAGGGTTTGACTTTCTCGGAGTTCTAACCAACCAAAAACCTCAATTTTTGTCTCTAAACTTTGATTTTGAGGAGAGTAATCCTAGCCTGGGCTCACTCAAAAATTCCTCTTCAGTGAAAAGCCCTAATTTCCTGATGCAGTGGTAGGTCAAAAACTGAAAGTGTTCAGAATTAGATTCTGTTTCGATAGAAAGATGCGCCCTTGAGAGGAGAGTCAACTCAGCCTTCTTTTGCTGATGGATTGTGGAGAGAGACCCAAAAAGTAAGAAGCCCTAGCGTCAGTAGCTGCACAATGTCTTCTTTTCAGGTTAGCTTTGATACCATGTTAGAATTTTATCATTTAAGCAATATGATCTTAGGATCTTAACCGAGAGAATAACAAGCACAACAATTAATCACAAGAGACAATGAACACAAAGATTTTCCTTAGGGAAACCATAGAGGAGAAAACCCCACAACTTCCTCAGAGATAGAATAGGCACCAATGGCAGCAGTAAAACCCAAAGACAGAAAAGATGATCTCCACCAGTTGTTCTCTCTCTCTTATCAGCTCCTCCTCTCTCACTCATGCGCTACAACTGAGTGTGAGTGACTAAGTGATAAATAGAGAGGCTCACTCTCTATTTATACTAGGTTCCGACTTGACATTAACTCACCACGGTCGACTTCTCTAGGAGAGTCTAATAACCCTAGTGCCCCACAACTGCGGGGACTTTAACTCTTGATCAACAAGGAGGGTTATACTCTATGACTTTACATGACTTGATTACATTACTGATTCTCCCGATAGGAACATCGGGGTATGGCATGACTTGATTACATTAATGATACTCTCGATAGGAACATCGGGGTACAATACATAAGGTATACAAATGAATACATTTTGAAGTTACAAATACATCAACATAAAACATAGTCCACATTTTAGTAACTAAAGCACTGTCAAAACCGCCTTCCCGAACCCAAGATTGCTAAAACTTAAGCAAATGAGCGCAAGGTGAAAATGAAGAGTGGCTTTAACAAAAAAATAGTTGTAATTTACGAAAATACATAAGTTGATGAATGGTTCAGGATTAGTGCCTATCTATTGGGCATGTAATCAAATGATCAGACCATGAGGGCAATCTTTACATATGATTAAGGCATGATCTAGTTGCAATAAGCACCACTACAATCATGCTTAATTTGTTAACGTGAAATGTGAAAATAAACTTGGAGGAATCTAAATGAGAGAGAACCTCTCTAGATTGTTTAAGGGTTCGCGTATCAATGGTTATGTAAATATGCAACAACTTGAACTAGGAAAAGGATGCATCATTGAGATTTTTCACAAATAAACATCAAAGCTATTGAAAAGGGAATAAACCTAAACAATTGCTTCCAAAATGGGAATAATAAATTACCCATAGATTATCCCTTCAAGCATGTCTCCTTGCAAGCATTTCAAGCATCACATTTATCAATATCAAGTCCAACACATGCACCTCATGGGAGAAAAGCCTTTCACTTACATTGCCTTGAAGATATTCAACAAATGTTGAAAGGGGAGAGCTCCCAAAATCCAACAATCCTTTCAAATGGAGATAAGATAAGATAGGATGAGATAAATGTATTAATGTCCACTAAATGACCACACAAGTAGGTCAATGGGACTAGAGTATACATCCAGTAACAATACAATTTGAGAGTGCGAAAGCAACTCTCAGAAAATGATGAAAGCAAGATAAAGAAAGGTACCGCTTAGATAAGTATTTGGCTAAGCTAATCACTAGGCCTAGCCAACACCAAAAGAAAAAAAAATAACAATATCATAGGTGTTGTAGTACAAAGTGAAGGTACATGAAGTAAAGGTACCGCTTAGATAAGTAGTTGGCTAAGCTAATCACTAGGCCTAGCCAACACCAAAAGAAAAAAAATATATAACAATATCATAGGTGTTGTAGTACAAAGTGAGTGTCCTAGACTAAACTGGACAACTTAATACTTCTCAATAAGGGGAGAGAGAGAGAGAGAGAGAGAGAGAGAGAGAGAGAGAGATTTGAAGATGGAGATGAGGCTGGTGATGTCAAAGTCTTCCGGGTTTGATGATTGAGGGCAATGGGGGCATTCAAAGCATTGGTTCACTGTTGGGGTCCTCAAGTACCATAGTGGGATCTGCTTGTATGAACCTTGGGGGGGTGTTGAAGCGAGGGAGCGTTGTCCTACCATCCAAGGTTGAAGGGAAGAAGCTTTGAATAGATCTCTGGCTGCTTAGTTGGTGCTAGGAGGCAATCTAACTAGTGGGGGTCGCCCTATTTTGTATTTGTCTTGAGCTAATCCCTCTTGCCACTATGAGGATGTGTGATCAGATGTATGATCCGACACCTTTGAACTGGTCTCAACGATATTGGTTAATCTCTCGATGGGGAAGGTTGAGGGGAGGCGCGAGGTCTTACCACTGTTCTATTTGAAGTACTCTGGGACTCTACTTGACGCTTATTATTTTGATTCGACGAATCAACACGAAAGGTTGAGGTAATCCTCCTTGTCATGCCAAGGTGGGATGGGATGTATAAGAGTTGAGATCTGTAACTAAATATCTCCCTGATGAAGATGGATATGCATCTTTGATCCTGATATCGAAAGAAAGTAGAGAGGGAGCTCCTTGAGTCCCTATATAGGCAGTAAGAATGTCCTCTAATCTCATAGTATAATAGGCACCTAAAAATGAGGTGCATCTCTGATTCTGCTTCTTGTGTGTGGCACATATGGTGCATCTCTACCCAAAGTTGGTGAGAGCCAACTTATAGGTGTCCCAGAGGGGATTTGAGCAAATGCATCTAATGTCTGTAGACCCTATATGTGTATGGGAGTAGACAATGATACCATCCCGCGACTCCAAAAAGTGCTCTAAGTAGAAAGAGACCTTTGGGCCTAGGCTCGTTGGAGGTGAGGTCCAGGTGGCCTGAATATACAATCTATATGTCCTTTCTGATGTCTCGGTTTACCATCTATTTAATTGGCATGAGATAGTCCGACACATCTAAGGAGCACCTGAAGGAGGGAAGACGCTATGGGGAGATGGTCACCGTCTAGAGAAGTTGAGACGCCTCCGCAAACCAACCTTGTGCACGACTGGTGGGGCTCAAATATCTTTACTATAAACATTAATATTGTTTTCCTGGAACCATTAGTCTTCTAAGGAATACAATAGAATATTACATTTCAAACCTCCTCAACAACGTCCTTATAAAAGTAGAAATGAGTTGTTGAGATCCACTTCCTTCTTCTTGAAGAAACAATAAAATTTATGGCCTTATCTTCAAGGAAAACAATATAATAAAGTTCTCATGTAACTATATCCATGATAAAAGACAACAATAATAAAACAATGGAGTTAGTTAAGCAACAAACTCCCAAGAAGAGCACAAAAGGGTGGGGCACACCCTCAAAGTGAGTGGTTGGCCGTGCAACAACTTTCAATCAATGATAAGCAAATCTCTTCACATGTACATTTCAAGAGAGATCTCTTGCGTATGGACAAAGGTCCAAAGCGGTGGACAAATTAGGGTTTGACCAAGGAAAACCCTTTCGACAATAAAATAATATCCTCCAAGCATGTACAGATTGGGGTTCGAGAGGGAGGTCTTTATAAGGCTTTTGGAAATTCCACTCATGCCTTGGCTTACCACACAGTTGATCCATGTGAGCTGTGGCATCAGAGGTTTGGACACCTCCACTATACAGCTCTTCCAGGCCTACAAAAGATGGTTACAGGTATGCTAGAGGTTTCTCCCAAACATGATGGAATTTGCAAGGGTTGTGCTCTAGGTAAGAACACTAACAAATCCTTCTCTAGAAGCAAGAATAGATCTAAAGGAATATTGGATTTGATTCACTCTGACATTTGTGGGCCCATGTCTTCACCCTCCTTGAGTGGGTGCTTGTATTATGTCTTGTTCATAGATGATCATTCTTAGAAGTCATGGATCTACTTCCTCAAAGCCAAAAGTGAAACTTTTGACAGGTTCAAAGAGTTCAAAGCTTTGATTGAAAATCAGACAGGTAGACACATCCGTATCCGAAGGTCAGATAACGGAGGTGAGTATGAGTCTAATGAGTTTGATGATTTTTGCCGAGAAGCAGGAATCAAGAACTGATAATGCCTTACAACCCTCAACAGAATGGGGTTGCAGAAAGGAAGAACATAACAATCTCTGAAGCTGCTAAAGCCATGCTGATTGACCTTGATCTCCCTTTATCTTTGTGGGCTAAAGCTGCATGTACTGCTGTGTACATCCAAAACAGAAGCCCTTATGCTATCTTGGGGAAAAGACACCAGAAGAAGTCTTTACCAGCAAGAAATCCGCAGTTGACCACATGAGGATTTTTGGCACTCCGGTGTATATTCCTGTGCCAAAAGAAAAGAGGGCTAAGCTAGAGCCTTCTGGAAAGAAAGGCATATTTGTCGGTTACAGTGACAGCTCGAAGGCTTACTGCATCTATGTCCTTGGAAAAAGGTACATTGAAGTCAGTAGAGACGTGATATTCCATGAGGAAGCTGTGTTTCGTCAAACACAAGAGCTTTCAAAGGAAGATGAAGACCCTCCTTCTGAGATTCCAGATTCAGAAGTTCAGAGGGAGGAAGAGGAATTTGAGAATCAAATTATGGATGTACCTGGAAGTCCACCAAAAGAATTGCTTGAAGTCCCTCCTTCCAAAAGGAGAGCTGCCTGGTACCGAGAAACAATACAAGAATCCGAGAAGCATAAAGCTCCTCCTAGGACTTTTAGAGAAAGCATAAGGCCACAAAAGTACTCAGGTCTTATGAGCCACCTCATCAGTGCCAACTTTCCATATACAAAGAAGCAACAAGTCAACAGGTATGGATTGATGCCATGATTGAAGAGTACAGTTCAATCATGAAAAATGATGTATGGGAAGTTGTTCCTAGACCAACAAGAAAGTCAGTGGTAACATCAAGATGGCTCTACAAAATCAAGCATGCTGCTGATGCCAACATTGAGAAGTACAAAGCCAGATTTGTAGCTTGTGGCTTTACTCAAAAAGAGGGCATAGACTATGATGAGACTTTTGCTCCTGTCGCCAGGTATACTACTATGAGAACCATCATTTCTCTTGTTGCAGTATTCCGATGGAAGTTACATCAGATGTACGTAAAAACAACCTTCCTCAATGGAAAGATTGATGAGGAAGTCTACATTGAACAACCTGAAGGCTTTGTGACTCATGGGGATAAGTCCCATGTGTGTAAATTGAAGAAAGCCTTGTATGGGCTCAAACATGCTCCGAGAATTTGGTATGCGAGGATGGATGGATTCCTTCACAACTTGGGGTTTTCCAACAGTACTGCTGATTCCAATCTGTACTTTAAGGTTGTTCATAATCATATCTTGATTGTTGTCCTATATGTGGATGACTTGTTCTTTACAGGTGAGGAACAACTGATAGCACAGTGTAAGAAGGATCTCACCTCTGAATTTGAAATGACGGATCTTGGTCCGATGCATTATTTTCTTGGACTAGAGGTCTGGAAAAAGCCAGGCGATATCTTCCTGAATTAAGGGAAGTATGCAGTGGACATCTTGCAGAGATTTGGGATGCAGTACTGCAAGTCCATGAGCGTTCCCATGACTACCAACTTGAAGAAGTTGCGAGACTCAGCCACCAGTTCACAAGATGTGGACTCTACTCTGTATCGACAGATCATTGGATCTCTGATGTATCTCGTGCACACGAGACCAGATATTTGTTTCACAGTGAATGCTCCGAGTCAATTCATGTCCGATCTGAAGCACATACACTGGGTAGCTGCCAAACATGTACTCAGATATGTGCAAGGTACTATCACTTATGGGCTCAGGTATACTTCCAGTAATGGAGTATTGTTAGCAGTATATGTTGACTCAGATTGGGCTGGCAGTGCAGTAGATCAGAAAAGTACTTCAGGTTATTGCTTCAGTATGGTATCTGCAATGATCTCTTGGTTCAGAAGGAAACAAGGTTCCATAGCGTAGAGTATAGCTGAAGCTGAGAATATTGCTGCAAGTGATTCTTGCAAGGAAGCAGTTTGGATGAGGAAACTACTATTTGATCTGTTCAATGGAAAGCTTGACTCGACGATTATTCATTGCGATAATAAGAGTTGCATTAAGCTTTCAAAAAATCCGTTGTTTCATGAGAGATCGAAACACATTGAAATGAAGTATCATTTCATTAGAGACCTAGTACAAAGAGGCACTCTGAGTTGCAGTACATTTGTACAGATGAACAGATTGTAGATATTTGACCAAGCCTTTGACAACAACGAAGTTTGTGTACTTCCGTGACAAGATTGACATGGCATAGAATACTTATCTCGTTGAGAGGGAGTGTTGATTTTTCCTAAGCAGCATCAAGAGCCATTCTCTTAGGAGAATGGGGACATCTGGTCAATGACCAAGATGTGGAACTAATACAGCACTGGGGGAACTCAACCTTGAGTTGAGTAGCCATTCTGTTGAATGGGGGGATCTGGTCATGGACCAGGATGTGGAACCAGTCTAGCACTGGGGGAACTCAGCCTTGAGTTGAGTAGCCATTTTGTTGAATGGGGACATCTGGTCAAGGACCAGGATGTGGAACCAGTCTAGCATTGGGGGAAATCATCCTAGAGCTGAGTGGCCATTCTTTGAATGGAGGCACTTGGTCAGTTACCAGGAAGATGAACCAGTCTAGATTTGGGGGACTCGGCCTAGGGCTGAGGGCCATTCTTCGGGAGAATGGAGGTGCTTGGTCAATTACCAAGTATTTGATCTGTTTGCCTATGGCTGAGCCACCTGGTTAGTTACCAGGATATCACTATAAGTCCTAGACCAAGTCTAGGCATGTGAGACATTCCTACCCTCGATCTATGGGCTTTGTGATCTTCTCCAAGGATTAGCTACCCTTGGTTAAGACACCTAGTACCCGATCTTGGTGGCACAAGGAGTGTGAGATAATTCTCTCTATTTATGATGATGTACTTTGAGTGGGTATGAAGGACCCCTATGACCACTTGTTTTGACCACATGACACTTGAAGAAGGCTAAAGGTAAAAGTAAAAAAATACGTAAGGACCCTTGGACCACTAAGGAGTCAAAGTGAAAATGCAAAAAGACCTTTAGTACCATTAAAGGGAAAAGTCAAAAGATAAAAGAATAAAATGTTATTATTTTATCCTTTCAAGTTTTGGTCCACATCCAGGTGAATCAAAGGCTATAAAAGAAGATCAATTCCAAATCATTTGTACACACACTCATGCTTAACGTTGAGCTGCTCCAAAAGAGTTTTTGCTGGGTCTTGAAAGAGAGAAGATCTGTGGTGTTGGTTTATGCCCTAGCATGGAGGTTTCTATCTAGGGCATCTCCATCATCTACTTTTGCTATAGCCAAAGCCTAAGCTAGGGTTTTATCCATTTCTCTTTCACAATAAGCAACAACATCTCCTTCCATTTACGACCAGCAGGAGGAACAAATCTAGGGCACCCCGTAGGGTTTACACTCGCTCATGGGCAACCTCCTGTTCACCTCGTGTAGCTTGTATACTCTTCCAGGCAGCCTTTAAACTTCTTCACCAGTCACCCATTAGACAGACCATTCACGGGCAGGTTCAAAAGCACTTTCTGGCAGCCCTAATCTGTCCACAGAGCTGACGGGCAGCCTGTCAATAATTCTGGGCAGGGTGTTTTCAACATCGGGCAGTCTCAGTTTATCTTTGGGCATCCTATCAAGGCTTCGGGCAACTCCTGTTCTGTCTGTTGGGCATCCGGGCAGTTAAAGTCTGTCTAAATTGACCTCGGGCAGACTGTTTTCCAATCCGGGCATGCAGTTGCACATCTGAGCAGCAGGGAAACAGCTCTGGGCAGACAGCTGTAATTTCGGGCAGCAGAGAAACTGGTCCAGCAGTAGGAAATCAAGTTCGGGTAGTGTATGGAATTCTGGGAAGCCCTCTGTTGATTTTCGGGCAGCACTGAGAAGGATTCGGGCAGCTTGTTAGGCATCTGGGTAGCACAGAGAAGAAGCTGGGCAGCTGAGAGAAAATCTGGGCATGAAGCTCTAACTCTGTTTTTTGTAAAATTTATCTTGTTGACAAATTGCTCGTTATTTGTGCTAGGGGTTAAAAATTTACTGAAGAACATTCATCTCAGAATTCTGAGATTGAAGAACTCAAGTCATCTCTTTTAAGGGATGAATTACTAATGCTTTTGGGGTTTTTGTCCTTTAAATGTTTCCCCGTGAAAAACATCTTTTGTTCATTGTGTTGATGTTTTGTTTTGTCTACTGCACTTGTCTTATTGTTATCTTACAGTTTGCAAAATTTTAAAGAATACATGCTAATGCTAAAATTCAATAGAAAAAAGCTATGTTGCACAAGTTTTTGGAAAGTGGGAATGTGGGTTCGAGTATCGGATACGTCTAGAAGCTTTCCTCAAATTTGCAAGAAACGACAGGTTGGTAACAACAATAATATATATTAAAAAATGTAAAAATAAAATAATTAAAAAACATGAGAAGAGAGGAAACATAAAACATGAGAAGAGAGGAAACATAGAGAAGAAAAGAAACATTAACACAACCAGACGACTTAGCTTATCCTTTATATTACAGTTGTTACTGGAACCACTTAGTAAATGGTAATGGCAATAAAATCAAGATTACCATCCACATCATTGGTTATATAAGGTAGATTCTTTTTAAAGTGGGTACTTTTAGAAGTTGTAGACTATATTACCTATATTTGTGGCTATATGTTTAAAGTTTTTAGTTTGGTGTCAACTATGATTAAAATGTATTAGAATATTATATGTTTATGGGACATTTTATTCTAGGGTATTTGCATATTAATCATCAAATTTAAATTATTATAAGATAAAAATCTAGATAATTTTAATTTAATGTAATATACAAATTTAGTTTTAAAGCAAGATTTAAAACTATTTCCGATTAGTTAAGAGTTTATTTTTTAATTCATAAAGTAAATAGTAAAATATGTAAATTTACTTTCTTATATTTAATATATAAGATGTCAAATTAGATTTACATTTATTATTGATTAGCAGTAACTGCAATTCAACGTAGGGACGAGTGAATACTCTAGCACGGGTGGTAGATAGAGATTAGTGCACCAACTCAACAAAGTAGCATGAAATAGACTTTTACTGCAACTTAGTTCTCTAGAGAAAAAAATCTCAGTCAACCATGTATATGTATGGTCACGAAAAAATAGGAATGTCGTTAACAACACATGAGGTGATCATGGATGCGTGGAAGTTCCCAATGAAGGAAACACAAAAAAAAGTCCTCAAGTTTCTGATTCTAGAGGGTAAAAGTTCTCAGTAAGTTCCCAACCATTCGGAACGGTTCCTGCTAGATTTGGAAAGTTCCCTACAAGTTCCCAAGTTCCCTGGAACGTCGGAACTTCGAGAACGACTTTCCTAAAAGCCAGGGAACGGTTCCCGTGCTACATAGGAAAAAAGTATTAGGAAAATGTCAATACTGTAGCAAAAATACCAGCACAAGAAAACAAGTTGAAGTATCCTGCACAAGAACTATAATTTTGACATTTTAAAGAGTGTTATGCTCCATTGAGACCTATGGATGTTTGTGAAAACTGACCTATAGAGTTAATGGTTCCAAGTCTAGGGGCAGCTTTAGAAGGTCAACTTAGTGACAAAGAGAGTACATAGAGATATTTAAAACAATTACTAAAGGTAAATGAGAATAGGACCTAGGTTGATAGCGCAGTGTGAAGCTGGGTTGACTTGATAAGTTAAGGGTATGTAATGACAAGCATTTAAGAAACATAATATCAAGGAATGCGTAGGAGGAAGGGTATGGAGTTAGGGGCAGTGCTGGTATTTCAGGCAAAGGATCTTATCAAGACATTGAAGGTGGAACAAGGTAAGGCATGGAAGACTTCAAAGATCATGATTAGGAGCATGTTTAGAAGGGTTAGGAAGAGAAATTGGACTCTGTGGAGGGAACATTGG